>DF242984.1:13096-45596 GCA_000507305.1 Breviolum minutum Mf 1.05b.01 | reverse complement strand
TTCATTTAAACCAAAAAATAACCGGAAAATATTTCCCAAAAACTGACTTGCACACCATATAGTCACGGTGACATCCGTCGCGCACGCAATGCTTACAGGTCAAGGCAAGTGTTTGCGCCTTTTGTTTTTAGGTTTACTTCTTGTGAGATTCACTAGAATTTGTTCCTACCATAATCACGTTTTTGTCTTATGTTTTCATTAGAATGAGCACTTTTTGGGAATAGTCAAGTAAACCGTCGTCACTCATCGTCACTCCTACAAAGGGACAAACATGGCCAAAATGTGTGGATTGAATGTGATTTGTTTGGACAAGTTTGTTTTCAAGGACAGAAACCAGCAAGTTGTTGGGTGCGCCACGCCAGATTTCTAATTGCTTTGCAGCGTTTGGCTTAGTCAAATTTTGTAGGGCTGGGTGGCTGAAAGGTTGGATGAACTCTTAGTGCCATGTATTTGAAGACAGTGCTGCAGGCCTGGTTTGTCCAGAACCATGTCTGTTGTGGGGATTTTGAATACCAATACAATCATACTCAAAAAGACACCAGTTTTTCGAGCGGCTTTACTTTCAATTAATTTCCAGATCATGTTTGGAGATGCTTTGCGTTTAGTGTTGGAATCTACCATATTTGGGGATGCATTTTTTTCGCAGCAAATGAGAGACTCTCTGTGTGCAGACGCTGGCAACGAAGAAGCAGTTAGAAGCAGAAGATCTTTATAAGTTGAATGAGGCTGGCTGTGGATTTCCAATGTTTGTGTTTGGGGTTGAAAGGCACCTGGGGAGTTAAATTTGGCTTGAAATTTCACTGAGCTGGAAAAAATTTTACTTTTGTTTGTTTTCAAACCGTTTTGTTTTGCTTGCTGTGGGGGTGGATTGTGTGGAAGGCTACCTTCAATGTGCCAGAAGAGGAGAGCATAGATGATAAGATGGCCAGCAAGTGCGTGGCTCAGGTGCATGAGGATTCTGGTGTTAGGGTTAGACCCTTGCAAGTGGCATGCAAAGGCTTTTTGCAGCGGTGGAGAAGACTGTAGCAGCTTACACGGCTGGCAGGCGCCAATCAAAGACGATTTGTGGGTTTTTTGATCAAAGAAACTTTACTTGCCTGGAGGTTCGACAAAGAAGATGCAAATTTTTTCTATGACTACGTTGCCCTTTTGGGTACTATGCAGTCGGGGGTCCCATGAATAGATTTTGTAGGTATGGGTGCCGACCGAAGGCATCACAAGCACATGTGTCTTCCATCAAAGTGCTGCTGTAGTACAAGTTCATTCAGTACATACCAGAAAGTACGTGCTTCTTACAGTTTGAAGGAATTGGAGTGGGGTTTGGGGAGAGGAATCAGCACTTCTTCACCAAGAAGCAGCATGAAATGATGATCAACTGGCTGAAGGACTGTCCATATCCCCGAATTTCTTTTGCACATGTTCTATACTAGTTGCTGTTGCTGTGGCTGTGGTTGTGGTTTTGGTTGTCGTCGACGTCATCGTGATGGTAGACGGGTGTTGACATGCCGTGATTTGATATTTACCAGCGTGAAAGCTCTGCAGCAGCTCTGTGACCATTTAGTCAGAGACATGTAGGACTTGATACCCATGCCATGCTCCACTTGCAATTGCGGGGTCTGGTTTATTCAATGTGTTCTCAGGACAGCTTTGAACCCAGCCACAAAAAGCATAGGTGGACAGGATACAAACTAAAGTGCTCAAGCAGAGGGCAAGATGTTTGTCTGCGTGTCAGCTAGATCCGCAACACAAGCAACTTGTAGGGCGTTGTAGGGACATGGAGAGAATGACATGGGTGCTGCCGAGGGCTTTCCGAACTGCTCCATCATGATGCAGGTATCACTGTATCAGTACTGTATCACCAAAATGGCTTTCTGGACAAAAAAATCTGAAAGAAAAAACTCTTGATCAAGAGTGATTGTCATGTGGTCTATGCCCTTGGAAGTGCTTGCCTTTTTGGGTCACATTTTCCTTGGTCAGATTCGTATAGTTCAGAGCCTTCCTTCAAACCGCTACGTACTTTGTCCTGATGCAAAGCCCAGCGCATTCTTCGGAGATGCGAAGGTAAGAGGCTTTGCAGCATCCGTAGCCAGCAGCGAAGTATGGATGGGTCGAATGATGAAGGCTCCATATCTTCGTGTTGCATTGCTCATTGATAGAGACTGGGAGTTGAGTTTGCCTGGAGAGGGAGTAAAAAACAAGGACTTTGCCAAACTTGGGCATTCCACTCGGATGTCATACCAGAAATGTATGAATCCAGGCTTGCATGTAAACACGGAGGTTTCTTGCCGTTTGGCACACCAACGTGATGGGAGGCTTAACGCAAATGGCACTTGGCTGACCGGACGCTTGATGCGTTACCGAAACTTGGAGGTCTCCATAGATTTTGCTGAGTGTGACTTGACTGATGGACCAATGCGATGGATTCATCGAAGGGATGGACCGGGCAAAGTAACAGTAGAACTGCGCCTCAAACACCACACCCGCTGTTTGGAGTGTGAGAAGGGCACAAAAACTCTGGCAACTGCTATCATGCCTGTTGATTTGTGTATGGTTCGTCGTCCAATGATGAATATGGCTTTTTGCACCCTTCCGTTATATGGATTATCAGCATTGCAAACAGAGTTGCCCTGGATTGTTGAAGACTGGTTGCAGTACCATCTCGAATACCTCGGAATTCAACATGCTCAGATCTATGACATTGATGGGTCATTTGAGCAGGCACTTGAAAATTGGACTCGTTGGAGTGACCACAGACGTGGCTTTGTTACTTACCAGAAGGAATGGCCCAAAAGTTTGTCCGATGCTTTGACTCGAATGTCTCGAGATCATCCATGTTGCACCGAAATTTTTGCATACGCCCATTGCACAACAACGCAACGTGCCTTAAGTCGCTGGGTCCTTTTGCTCCATTCACCCGATGAATATGTTGTTTTCTCAAAGAATCGAAAAACCTTAAAAGCGTTGCCTAGCTTCATAGAAGAATTTGTCGAACGTGGTGGTTGGGATGGTCGTCTCTTGGGCATGCTGGCAATACAGGCAGTATCTTTTGCACGAGGTGGCCCTGGCTCTGATGAAACTGCTATGCAAAGAGGAGCAATTCTGCAGGCTTCCATGCAGCGAAGCAACCAATTCTACCATCATTCAGGGATCGTTAATCCAGAATACTGTGCCTGCATGGGACCACACATATGCCACTTACCACTTCGAATTTAAGTCACATTTTTTTTGAGTTTTGGTGAAAGCCTTTTCTTGGGGGGAGGAGGAATCCCTACCAACCCAGAACATGCTCAGATTCGATCTTGTTCATCCCAAAAAAGAATCCCCAGGCTATCAGAGATCTGCGGAAGATCCAGCTCCTTTTGTCAAAGTTGACTATACAAAGGACGGAAGCCTTGGCTTGTTATGGCTGGATGCTGCTGATGTAGTGATTCACCACTATGTTGAGATGATTGCTCATGATCGTGGTCGATGTGCCACGCTTCTGCGACCCTGTGATGTTGGGGATAGGTCCATGGAGTGGGCTGTCAAGATGTTGCAGCATGCCTGATGCCATGTCAGTAAAATGAATGATATGGATATGAATAACTTGACCACACTTGTACCATATGCGACTGTGCTTGTCATCGATTTCAGTCTATTTCTCGAAGAACATACCCCCTCGAGTTGCAGAACCTGGATGGCTACTGGCTGCAAAGTGATGGTGTCAAGATGCCACGCTGATTCAGAATTTCGAGTGAAATGTCTTCAGGTTTAAGGAGCGGTCACACTTCCACCTGATCTCATCTGGAGTTTTTGGCGAGATGGTGCGACTTGAAGTGCTGAGGCTTTGAGAGAAGAACTCACCTCAGTGAGAGGATTCCTGGAACTTAGGACTTGCATCTTGTGTGGACCCAACGAAAAATTGAATCGAGAGTTGTTTGCAACGTGGCGCCCCAGCCCAATGTGCGTGTCTCTCCGGGCTCCCCATCGAAGGAGGCCTTAGGTGGCGAAAGTGAGAAGCCCAAGGGCAACTCCAAGGCTCTTGGAACCACAATTTTACTTGCCAAGTAAGTCTTGCTCAGAGTGTATCATCATCATCATCATCATCATCATCATCATCATCATCATCATCATCATCATCATCATCATCATCATCATCATCGTCCAGTTATTTTAATCTATATAGTTCTTCAGACATATTGTTTGCTTACTCCACTTTCATGAGTTTTCTTTGTTCCCTGATGCAATGGGAATCGGATTATGAGATATTAGAGATTCTTGCATGAGAGCTTCACACCTATCCTGTTTTTTTTTAAAGCAAGATTTCATGGGTAGATAAATCTTGAATGAGGAACAGCAATTTCGCATTGGAATGAAGCCAGGGGGCTTTGTTCCACCTCCGTGACTTGCCAGGTGGTAGCAAGGCTGGAAGAGGATCATCGGAAACTGGTGGAGGCTCCGCGGTTTTTTGCTTGTCATTTCGTGGATGTTGCCCCTTTAGTTGCATCACGCAACTCTCTCTCTCTCTCTCTCTCTCACAGGAAGAAACAGACACCAGCTGGCCTTTACAGTAGCAGCAATAAGATACTTGTTGATAAGCAAACAGACCTTGCATTGCATTTGATTGAATTTGATTGAATTCACTTGCTCTCCCTACAGCAGCTCAAAGCATCCTAAAAACATCCTAATACTAAAGCATCCTAAAACTCCTTTGTGAGACGTCATACGTGCCTTTGTGGTACACCAAATGCATGGATGCATGCAATCGTGACAAATTTTGATAAGAAAAGTCGATCACATGAAATCTTTCCACAGGTGCGTTGCTCCAGCTTCTCATTCAGTCTGTCAATCTGCCCAGATAGCTCGCTAACCCTTTTGATCTTTGGGTGAATAGATATGTGAAGTGAACTGACCACCAGCATGGGCAGCATCAAATGACCCTTCTGTGCCTGCGTGTTCTTGAAGAAGCTGGATGTGCATGTTGATAATGTATGTCTGCTGGTTTTACTAAACATGTTGATTGCCGTCATGCCAGGAAATGAACAAGTTGAAAGACTTGTCCATTGCCGATGCCTTCATTCAAGCATTCCAAACCAGCAAGATGGACAAACGTATGCAGTCCACCTTTCCTAAAAACCCTCACCGAGGCAGTTTCCACTCTGAGAAGTATACGCTTGCCAGATGTGGGAAATCCCAGGTATTTTTGCATTACATTGGTATAACTACGGTATAACCTTTGTTTAACCTTGGCATTTCGTTTTGTCTAAGGCACCAGATGGTCATACTGGCTTTGACTTGCTTGCCACAGTGCCACAGATAGGGTTTTTTTAACAACGATGCCTTTTTGCAAAATGACGTTTGTTAAAGCTCCAATGGAACTGCGAGAGAACAAGGCTTTCCACAGCTATGCACAGAACTTTGATTTTTTTGACCTTGCCATTTGCATGGCCAGGGAAGGGCAAAAAGTCCGGAAAGGCCAGGTTTCAATCGTGCTGTCTTGAAGAGACTGTTATCTCCCTTTGCACTCTGAGACTTTCACATGTTGTTTTTTTGTTGTTCTCCCAGAAAACGCCAGTACACAAAGTCTCCAAAAATCAAGCACTAGGCAAATACCATGACCCTTTGAAACATTTTACGGCTGCAGGGAGATGGGAAGAAAGAAAAAAAGGCGCCAAAGCTGTTGGCACTGTATGCACACTCAACGTCAAGAAGTAAAGGCTGTGGATAAAGAATGCCTGCAGCGAAGAAGTAAAATTCATTGTTCCGATGTCGTCAAAACCCATCCCAATCCCCAATCATTGACATATTGAACGATTGCGCAGTGGGAAGTGTATTGCTGACATCCACAAATTCACGAGTCACAGGGCCGATGTTGTCCATTTTGTCTACTTGTTTGAGTGTAGAGGCAGAGCCAGAATCTCCGGATGATCCTGCCACATCCTTACGTTTTTGCTGCCAGCTTTGACAAGCTTGTTGGATGTCAAGACCACTGATTTTGCTAGGCTAGAAAAGAGCTCAAGGCACAGGTGAACGCAGCGGGACGCGACAGGGGCTCAGAAATAGCCTTCTCCATCCTTCACCTCCATGGTCTCTCAAATCGGCTCTGCTGTGGAGCTTTGCCAAGTTGTGAAGCCGCAATCCGCGATCCATTTCAGGCTTTAGCCAAGAAGAAGCGGGAGGTCATTGACAAGCACAACGTTGAGGCAGGCTGCGGCAGAACATCGCGGGGTAGTTGTTATGGCTGCCAATGGGTGACCGGCGAAGGCCAGCGCGGCCTTGGACCACGAAGAGGTGCAACCCTTTTTGCAACGCCTCAAGGAAGCGGTCGTTGGACGTGTTGGACCAATTGGATTGTGGGTTGGGTTAGTTGGGGAAAATGAACATCAGAAGGACGAAAAAGCAGGGTTTTGAAGAAGAATTTGAGTTGGTTCTTTGGATTGTAGTAGTGATACTCAAACATGTGAAGGAAAGACGTTTTGAGATCTCTCTGTTATGTTGAAAGTGAATCTCCAGACTCTTCCTTGCAATTTTTGAAACACCTCCGTCACTTTTGGTCATGAAGTCGGAAAGGTAGGGTTTCTCATAGGTCATCAGATGCATCAGCGTCTCGACAACTTCTGATTCCTTTTTTCAAGGAGCTGAAAGAGCGCTACAACGCTCTGAAGAAGCCGGAGGAGGTTAGTCATGCAGTTGGAACTGCAACTGAGGTGATTTTCTCTAAGACTTGACATATATTTATACCCTTTCTATCCCTTTCTCTACTGTAAAACGTGTAGAGTGCAGAGGTCTCCAGTGTCCAACTTGCTTCAAACGATCCCACAGTGCCATTTGTTGAGGACCAACCTGAGGGTGCATAAAACTTAATGCCGGGATCCCAGATTGGAAGGTTGAAACATGTTGAAACATTTAAAGTTGTAGATGTTCCCTGATCTTGAGCAACATCAGACAGGCTGCAAAAAAAATGACCCTCCGGCTTTTTCCGCCGGCTGATGCAATCCTCGTTGTCTTGTACTGGTTCAGCGGTGTGGAGTCTTGAAACGTCTCACAAAAACCCATCATTTGGAGCATTGAGCATCCTGCAAAAAAGGCAAAAATGATGATCTTGCAAAGATAGATAATTTGGATGTATTTTTTGAAATGCAGGGCTACATGCCGTTTGACACGCAAGACAATGATGCTGCGCTTTGCGTTGCTTCAAGATTTGTGACACTTGATCTGATCATCTCCTAGCAATACATGTATGTCATATGCACATCTATAAATTCTCTTTTCAATATATACACTTGATATAAAGGATGACCCGCATCGACAAGAGCAAAAATTCCACCATCCACAAAAGTATCCAATCAAACCATAGCGCATAGCCATAGACGGATCAAGTCTCATGTACATAGCCCACCATGCGCTCAGAACGATCCGGGAATGTTGCCAGGTATATATAGTGATATCCGCTGACTAGTTGCGTGGTAACATGCTGAGAAGATTGGCCATGTTGAGGAAAGTGTCATCAAGAGGGCTAGGGCAACCGCAGGATCTATCATGAACATGGTGGCATGCTGCTAGGTCGCCTAGGGTTCCGTGAGACATGTGAAATGGGATATGCGAGAGAAAAGGATGCCTTGTCAGGTATCAAGTCATTTTGTTGGTTCTTGACCTCTGCTTAATGTTTCGTTTGACATTTTTTGACCTCTTCTTGACCTTTTATGAATCAACATTTGCTAGAAAGGCTTGCAGCTTTGGCTCACAGATACAGGTCCAGACTTTTTTTTTGTCTTAGAAATTATCCAGGTGAAAAAGGATGAATTTTCAACGTATTTCAGGAATATTCCAAACACTTTGATTAGAATTGAATAGCTATGGCCTTAGTGGATCCTTCCAATCCAGGCGGCCAAGATTAGCCGGGCTTCCGGCTGCCCTGACCTATCCAAAAAGACCGCTTGCATCGTTCAGGTGGTGGCATTCTTGTTGATGCGAGTGCTGTTGGCCGTCCCATAGGCAAGGAAGCCAAGGAACATGTGCAGGTAATGTCAGACCTGGAGTGTTTTTCAAAGTGGTAAGGTGACACATCATCATCAGCGATTTTTGTCAATGAGCTCCCAAAGAATTTTCAAGGCGGTGCGTGTCCTCAGGCGGTGCGTATCCCATTCATCCAGATGTGAAACACACTTCAACATCTTGAAATGCTGGAGTGAATGAGGCGATGAGGCCTTACACTTTGCGCTTGGAGAGTTGTTTGGGCAGAACCGGCCTTGAGAACGAGACAACAAACCACACAGACACCTAGCTCTTCCGTTCAGTTGGACCTGGATTTTGCCTTGCCAAGGTATGGAAAGATCAAAAAGATCGAGTTGTACATGGAGGAGGTGAACAAAATTCGGCTTCGTTGCTTGGTGTTTTCCCATTCGGCCCATGAAAAACGTTTGGTGAGGGCATTTTGGAGACAAAGAACTTCAAGGGTGAAGCGCTTGTCGCGTACCACACCAGCAAATTCACCGGCACTCATGACACTGGTGTTTGGCCCTTAGAGATGACGAGACAAGGATATGAACCTGTGAATGCTAGTGCGACATCATCATTGCACCATGGCTTGGCTGTTTGCTAAAACTGAGGATCCTGTCTATGAGGCCTTGCGGTCCTTTAGTGAAAATGACATGTTGTTTTCATCGTCTGAAAGCCAGACAATTGCGAAGTTGAAGGCGATTTGCTCTAGATGGGTCTTTATTGCGGTGATACAAATTCCAGGCCTGTCGAGATCTGGATGGAAGGGTCAGAGTGTCTTTGAGCTGAGAGTTTGATTACGAGAGCCCAGCTTTTGCAGCTCGTAGATTCGACCTGCTTAGGCTTGGATACCGCAATTGGCGCATTCGATGTGAGGCTGGAAGAGATTTTGTGAACACATTGCCATTGGCAGTTTTTGTTCCCTGCACGATTTTACAGGCAGCAGTTTGGCAGAAGGAAGGCTTCAACGTGAAGGCTTGAGATTGTTCAACGAAACTTCCATCGTTTAGGAGCTGCAACTTCGCTTTTAGGAGCTGCAACTTCACTTGTTAATCGTGCAGGATCGAGCAAAAAAGTCTCCTTGCGTGGAAATTGCAAACCTATGGGAGTCTTTCACTCAACGAAGGGAATTCCAACACGGTACTTCTGCAGAAGAGATGTTTCTGTCTTGTAAGGTACACTGCATCAACCCCAATGTCATGGTTTATCGAGATCCAGGATGTTATCCGGAAGCATGCCTCAGAGCACATCAAAGAGCCATTTGTGAAGGTCAGTTGAGACACTTTTTTTTGCCGCACTTGGAACATCTAGCCTGAAATTTTAAAGTTCCTATCTGGCAAAAAAAATGTCAGGTTGACACATGGGTTTTAGGAAGTGCAAAAAGACTTCCCATTGTATGTTTGAAAAAAAAAATTGGTGACACTTAAATCTTACGACCAAAATTTGGGTATGGGGCGAAGCTCACGTGAAGGTCGAACCTTCAGAAGGACTGGCAACGATTTGGTGCAAAGGAGCCCAGGATGCGATGAAGCTTGCTGGACTCATGCAGAAAAGCTACTTCATGGGGCGAAAGGCTTGTGCCTTAGCAAGTTTGAAAAAACTTACCTCCCCTAGAAAAAGTGAAGGTTGGAAGATGAAAATGGGTGCTTTGAAAAGGGGATATATGGCAGTTTTCGGAGGTGTATGATTTGGATAGAAATGATGAGTTATGAGTTGTGAGTCAAGTATGATTGTACTGCAAACACTTCAGTTTGCGACACTTTACCTCTGATACCACCAATCCCAACTTTTTTGATGCAACGTGACATTCCATTGCTCGCACTTGTCAAGAAGCAATCTTGCTGGTTGTGTTGATTCAGGTTGTTGCATCTTTGTGCAGAAAAGAGAAGCCGGTCTCGGAAGCTTTGCCAAAGGCATACAACGGAAAGAACTCATGCGTCCCGGTGTAGAGTGTGAATTTGTATAAAATGCCGTTTTTAGATGCAAGTCTCTATAATGATCAATCCATCACGAAGAATTTGAGGTGCAAGTGATTTTTTGCAAAGCAAGCAGTCTGATATACTCTTTGCCCATTTTGAGTCATGTTTTGTGCACAGGTCCCTCGTCACCTATCAATGAAAACATCAGAAAGCTCCCTGTTGGAACAGGCGACTTGGCCAAAAATCTTCCATTTTTGGGCAATTCCATGGGAACCCCAACTGCCAAGGCATCCATAGCTCCCGGCAAGCTCGATCCTGAAGTTGCTGCAGCTATCAGGTGGGAGATGTTTTTTTGGGCCCCCAAAACACAGCGATTTTTCGGCGAAGCCTGCAGGAAGCAGGCAGAAGATCTGGCAGCAGCACAAGTTAAAAAGGTAAAGGTAGAGGACAGATGATGCAGCTTTTAGACGTTCAAAACTTGAAAGCTTCATTTAACCGACCCAAAAAATTGACACTTGCCGCAGGATGACGATGCTCCAAAAATCATGGAGGGGCCATCATTTTTGCTGAGAGAAGGTTGCTGGCATCTAAGCATCACCTGGAAGAGCTTTATTGCAGTTTATGGCATCAGATGAAAGTTTTGAGGTCATGTGCAGCTGAAAGGATTAGTCTCCAAGCCAGAGAACAATGGCAAGCGTGCCACCATTGTCCGTTATAGACCAAGAATCCTCTTCAGTCAAGTCAGCAAGCATGACGTATTAAAACCAGTAGAAACCTCTCATGCCTTACATGTCGATGTGCTGAATGGGTTTGGGTTGCTACCCGGTTTACTCTTAGAGGAATGTAGCAAACGAAGCCTGAATGGCGCTTTCACTTTGGACTCCCAAGGTTACTTGGATGATCAGCAAAAGTACCAGGCATCATCTCTTGTTTGGTTTCGAAAAGGCAAGCTCCAACAATCACTGATCATGAATACAAGATGACATGTTCAGGTAAGTCTAGAGGGCAGATTTGTCAAGCTGAAGCCGGAGAACGTCGAGGTTCACCTTGCATTTACTCTTCCAACTTAGAAGCAACATTTAAGAAGCAGAGGGGCTGCACATCTGTGTGCTATTTACTGAGTTTGCTAGGTGGTGGAAGACCCGCTGCCAAAGAGTCTACCATGCATGTTTTGTTTGATTTGAGCATCGCTTCCGTGAAGATTGCAGCAGATCCTTTTTGCCACAGGAATACCCAAAGCATTAGAAGAGGAGGAAGAGGATGAAGAAGACGAAAATATTGCAGCCAATGCCCAGGTAGCCAAGTTACACTTTGATTTGTAGCTTCAAGCATTTCTTTGGTTGAAGTATGAAATTGGAGAGGCTATGGCCACCGAAATGGCGAATCCTGCAGCCAAAGGAGCTGAGAAGCCCAGTGCTCAGAAAGATGAAAAATTCCAGGCTTTAACATCGCAAGCAAAAGGATTTGTAAAGACCTAGATTGGCAGGACTAAAGAAGAAAAACAGTAGTTTACACAAAAATATTCCTGTAATTTTCAAAAAGAAATTGTCATTTTGAACTTTTGAACCCTGTTGAGAAACTGCCTGGTTTGGAGAATTAGCTGGGATAGATAATAGTTTGGGTCTGACCAGAGCATGCTTGCATGAGGACTGAAGCAGACCTGGTGGCGCACGCAGCTGGCATGATTCCGTGGGATACGGGATACTCCTTACAGGGCGTGGGGGCTTGCTCAGAACATGGTTTGCGTCCACTGTGTTTTCATCAGAGTCTGTCGTACACTATTAGCCAGGACAGTTTGTGTAGATCCGTCACTATTGGGCAAAAAGGAGGATGGCGAGGACTGCAGAGAAGTGGAAGTTAAGCTGGTTGAGATGATTGATCTCTTGGCTTGGTGTGTTGGCTTGGCTTGGCAGGCAGAGGAACGAGGAAGAAGCCGATCTCGTGAGTGCAACCCTTTGCTGTGAATCACGAAGGGACATTGTGACGAGTCTCATTGACTCGTTGCTTCTTTTGAGTGCTGGATTCTAGGCGCTGGCGGAAGGAGAAGAATGATGCTATATCTGCTCGTGTTGAAGCAAGCAAAGCGCAGGCGTGACCACAACATACCACAACACTGCGCCCACATTTTGACACAACTGGAAGATTGTGGGATTAGACCGGGTATGTTTTGGTCATCTTTGCTTTTGTCTCATCACAGAACCGAATCACTATGTTCGAATGATGGGATGGCTCCAATGATCTCCAATGGTTTCTTATTGTAGTAAACCTTTTTGCTTCAACCCTGCAGATCAAACAGAAATCTTTAAGATTCTCCTTTCACCATCTATATATGTATTCAATTCATATCCCCTGTGCTTTTCAAACACTACCTGCAGAATCCTAGAGAAACATTTCCACCTCTTGCAAGCCATGAAGTCGAGGGGTCATCCAAAATTGCAATCCCTGGGAGTTGGCTTTGAAGGAGCTGTTTGCTAGGCACTTCACAGCAATTAGAACAGAGCTTGGTCTTTTCATCTCATTGCTCAGAATGCCCTTCGCCAACACGCTTGCTGACAAAATCTTTTGACGTGTCAGGGAAAGCGGTGCGGCTGGGTCCATCTGACAGAGTTTACAGCTGGAAAGTGGTCCCTTGCGTCGCAGTTGTTGCGCTGTTCGCAACAGGTTGTATCTGGACCTCCAGTGCAGGCCTCCAAGGAAGAATCTGGTGCAAAGGACCCTTCAAAATGCATGGCCAACCGTGCACTCACCGCCTTCTGATTTGGCGATTTGAAACGGAAACTGCCCGATTCTCGTTGACCAAACCGTGTTTTGTTTTGATAGGTTTGGTTATGTTTTTCAACATTGCGAATCTTGACACAAAATAGATGGTCGCCATTTTGGGTCAAGATTGCTCTTTGGTTTTTCGACCTCGGGGGTTTTTCTCAATTCATTTCGCTCTGCATCCAACTCCAATGTGGGAGTCAGATTTGCATACCTCAACAGTTCACCGCCAAAAACAAGAGTCTAGAGCTTCAGGGAAGCTTGAGGGGATAGAGCTTGCACTTAAGGTCTCTTGTATAAGGTTGTATCTTTTTGGATGCTTGTCTTTTCGGGAGTTTCTTTGTCAAGCAGTGTAGAGTTGAAGAAACAATTCAGACAAATTTGATCAAATTTGCAGACCCGCGATGAACTTGCTGGTTGTTCCATTTTTTTTCGAAAGTGATCGCCGGGTGATCACTGTATGCACGGACATTTCTGGAAATTTGTCAGGAGCCAGAAGAATCCAAGGAGGAACTCATGAAGCTCCCTGCTGGGGGAGCATAGCTGACGACTGCGACGGGTGTTTTGCACCTCAAAACTTCGGGTTGCCATGGTTCGTAGTAACAGATACACGCAGGATTGCTTAATCTCCATGTCTATGACTATATGGACCCAAGGTCTCAGCGTTAAAGCAACTTCTCGTGAAGTTTGGAAAAACAGCGCGCGGCTGTTTGGAGAAGAAGGCACACAGAAATCCAAGTGTCAAATTTCATCAGAGAACGATCTCTTGCCAGGACTTTGTTGAGAGACTGAAGCCAAGTTGAAGCGACAGAAAAAAAGTTGGGTGAAATGGTTTCTTTTGAGAAGAAGAAAGGGTTTGTTGCCTGGTTTTGTAAAAGAAAACGCACGCCAAACAGATTGTAAATAGCGGCGTTTTCTCCAATTTCAAGCACTTCCAATTTTCAAAGCTGAGAAGCATACCACAAATATGTTGTAGCCGTACTGCTTCGGTCCAAAATTTCAAAAAAAAACATGTTGTTTTTCGGCCGAACAACACCAAGAGAAATAGACATAATTTTTTGGCAATATTTTTCACGGCCGTGCTGCTCCGCCAGACTCAAATCTTTGCACATCATCAAAGGTTGAAACTCAAGAAAAGGGAAGACAAAAGGTCCTGAGAGGAGAAACAAATTTCAATAAACATATTCAAAGAGACTGCAAGATAAACATATTCAAAGAGACTGCAAGATGAAAAAGATTCGGATAGGACTGTGTGGATTGGCTTTAAAGCTTATATTCAAGATTTAAAGAACGATTGACTGATTGGTCGATGGCTGGATGGCTAGATGGATGGATAGATGGTAAGATTCTCGCCTGAAAAGGCATGGATGAATGATGAATTTTTCTTGCTGCCATGTTGGCTCAGTGGGCTGGAGGTCCATAGCAACGGAAGGCCCTTGGACTGATGAACCGACTTGCATTTCTGGATGCTCTTCTTTCCATCACAAGAGGGTTCCAAGTTTCCCTGGCAAGGTAGCCATACGAGGCTGATGAAGGCCATACGGGCCTTGTGTGGCCATGGGCAGGTGGGGCTCGTTTGGCTTGACCCTGGCACATCCAGGGTCCTTTTTTTATTTTTTTGAATCTTGAAGTTGTTGTATGTTGTGTTCTTAGACTTGGCATTTACATGCATTTACTGAATGTCTTCCTATTCACTGCAGGTCACCAGATTTGTGCTCAAGTCTAGGGCAGTGAGTAGATGTCATGCCGAATCCTTAGCAGTCTTTGGGATGCTCGTGTTTCTGGAAACATTGTAATTTTTTTTTGGGCATCTTTCAAACATTTGATGATTGAGGTGTATACCCTGCATGCCAGGCATGCATTTTTTTTTAAGCAGTCGTTGTGTATTGGAATTTGACGGTTGGATGGACCAGTCACTTTGTCCATCCCAATCTGACTTAATGGAAGGTGTTGAGTATTTGCAACAAAAAATCTGAAAAAAAACAAACATTTACTTTTTGTCATAAATTCGTTGTGTCTGGATTTCGATACTTCTCCAAGGATTATTTTTTCTCACTCTTCGTTACCGTTTCAACCATTTCGTCTCGATGACGCAGGTCTTGGGGAAGACAAAGGAGCTTCAGTTCCCAGGTGGCCTCGCTGCGAGAGCTGACGGGTGGAGAGGCGAGATTGCCAAACGGTTGCCACACGGGACGGCTGCCTTGGGGATTTGCGAAAAAAAATGTCCGGTCAGGTCATTTTCAACATGCTGGTTGAGCATGGAGTTGACACTGTCTTTGGATACAGTGGTGGTAAGAGTTCTCAGAGGATGTGGGATTTGTGGAGTTGTTGAGTAAGTTGGCAAGGCAGAGAAGACTTGAGAGACGTTTCTGAAAAAGTTGCAAGCTAGAATTCACTTGATGGAGACAAACAATTTCATGTAGTTGAATCACATCACAAAAGAAAAACATTGGTATTGATGATATGCGAGGTGTATTCTCGCATCAACATGCCATAATGTGAGAGACTTCAGCTCAACAAATAGCGTACAACATAGTGTACTAGAAATTAGGGCAGATAGTAGACGTCATCAATCATCACAATAGTAGGGGTTCACATACCCATCATTAGCATTGATAAACGGATATATCCATTCCACATACAGCAACTTTTGACCCTGGCACAAAAACTACGCCCAAGATTCCAAAAGATAATAAGGAAAGCACTAAAAAGCCTCACGGATAGCACAACCATGAAACAGGAAGCCAGATTTTGCAACATGGATTGATTCAAACTTACTTCACGTACAACATTTTTTCCAGGCTGCGAAAAGAGTCTTGGAACTTCATTAAAAAAAGGCAACAACTCAAATGTTCATTTGTAGATTTTCTCTTTGCCTAGAAGCTCAGAAATCTCTTTCCCAAAAATTCAAGTGGGACGATTTACTCAGAAGATTCGCGTTTCGCCGATTCTGGCAAGGTGCTGTGTTGCCACTCATTGACGCTTTTCATGGCAAGAACATCAAATGGATTACATCTTCACATGAACAGTCTGCTCCTTAGTCACATCGTCACATCTTCGAATCCCTTAACACACCTGGCTTTGTTGCTTCCCCAAGGTGCAGTGGCCATTCAGCTGCAGCCTATGCCAAGTCCACTGGGAAGTTTGGAGTTGTGGCCATCCTAGCCTGCTGAATTTTATGTTTCAGCTCTGTACCAAGATATACCTCCTCCATGATGGTAGAAAAATCTCCCAGTTGTGATGGTTGAGGCCATCGTAACAAGCGGTCCTGGCTTGACAAACATGGTCACTCCTATGCAGGCGTGGTTTCCTGCGTGGATTTCCCTAATGGAAAAGACCTAAACATCCTGGTATCGTCACAAATTTTGCAATACATTACAGTAGGATCAGCAGATAAGACTATCAAATGGGCAAGGCCTAGTGCCTAGGCAAATGGGTTTACCAAGGACATTTATGGGTTCTCTCTTTGGAAGTGGGAAAACAGATCAAAGCAGAGATAGGTCCACCGCACCCCTGTAGACATCTTTGTGCAGTACAATACATTATTTGAAGTTTGAAAGGAACGTATATAAAGACACTTTCGGGCCAGGTATTTTCCATGGATGAATTTGGGATGATTTGGGCAAAAAAGGCATAGATGTTGATCATGATCAGGGTTCATACAAAAAATCAACAAAAATGGTACTTGCTGCCCCCACAGGATGCTTTGACGGATGGTGTACCAATGGTGGTCTTTTCTGGGCAAGTGCCAACTGGAGCAATGGGAACAGATGCTTTCCAGGACTTGCAAATAGGTTTGAGTTCCTTGTGTGCTTGGCTTTGCGCACTGATGTCTTTGGCTTTATTTGGTGGATTTCCATTTCAGCTTTCAGCCTCAAGAAACTTGCAGTATGGACAAGTCTGGAAGAAATGAACCACAACAAAAAAAATGCAATTCTGTTCAAAGAAGCGCATGGCATCAAAGTATGGGACACGGTATCAAAGTGTGGTACATGTGACATGGTATCAAAGTGTCGGAGAGTATAGCTGCCATTTTTTGGAAGAGCAGGTTCCATCTAAACCTCTGTATGACTCTACCGCATGAGACAGCCACTCGTGTTCACTCTGCTCCATGGGTCGGCTCAGATTTGAGGGTTTTTTGTGCAGATTTGTGCAGTTGAGAACTGTCCAAAGGAGCCAATTCAGAAAGTTCAATCTGCCTAAGGTGGACAGCAAGTGCGTGGCAATCAATAGAAGGCTGGATAAAAGATCATCCTTGTTGTGGTTGTAATCGCTGTCGTCATCGTTGCTGTTGTAGATGTCCGAGGGGTCCCAAGCAAACATAAGCAAACAGAATGGCAAGAGAGTGTTGTTTTTGCATTCCCGTGTAGCATTGTGAATTGTAGCTCAAGAAAGCATGGCTATTGACCCCTCAAGCGATTCCCTTTGGAGTTACAAATTTCTTCTTGCCCTTGGGTATACAAGCTGCGCAGCACGAGGACATGCAGAAAACAGCCCTAATCACTTCAAAAATTGCAAGCACAGTTATTTGCAGCATTTTCGAGCTTCCCTACCAAAGCACACGCTATTAGCGATGATGCAGCTGTTTACTCTGTTTCAGAGTTTTCTGTCCAGCCTCTCTTCTCAGAGAAATCTGGTGCGTACATGCAACAGAACAGGGAAAGACACCTAGGTTACACCCATACCAACCTCAACAAACAACTAAACCAAAATGCAGCAACTTATACCAGATATGCACATGGAACACTTATTTCGAACAACAACAACAACAACAACAACAACAACAACAACAACAACAACAACAACAACAACAACAACAACAACAACAACAACAACAACAACAACAACAACAGCTTGTGCTTCTACCACTGGGCAAAAACCTTCATCTAAGGATACGTTTGCGGGAGTCTAAAAAGGTTGGAAGTCATTTGATTTTTGAGGGGCATCGAAATGTGAATTCAAAGGTTGACGATGCGGTGTGAGGACATCAACTGTTTCAGTTGTCTTTTTCAAATCCAAAGGAGCAGAAATTGCAGCCCCGATACATTGATGTAATGTTGTGCATGGAATGGCATATAAATGGTTCGTTTGGTGGTTTATTTTTTTGGCTGGTATTGGTGCTCAAAAAAAATGCGGTTGCCAAAATGTGGCATAAACTTTGGCCCAATTGACCAGCGTCCAGTAAAGAAAATCAATACCAAATCGTCTGTAACTTTGGGCCCTCCCTTTCATCGTCGGTTTTTGTCCATCTCCAAAATCCAAAAGATCCTGGAATCGATTTTTGGCGTGCATTGTTTTCTTTTCTTAAATCAGTGTTTGATTCTGCAGCCATCAAATTCGCAAAAGTGCGGGATTTCCCCCAGGCCCCCGTAAAATACAGGGTTTGGTGGATTTTTGCTGTGCGGGTTGGTAGCAGGTTGGGTCCGGTTTTGAAATCGCTGTTAGGCAATGGGGACTTTAGCGCTTTGGTGGATCCACGCAATGTTCCAGATCAGACTTGGCCAGCAACAACACAGGAGGATGGGTGAGTTTTGTGGTGAAGATATATTGTGTTTTGGAAAAAAAAAAGCACCATCCATTCTTCATTTTTTTTTGGGGGGGGGTTGGGGGCAGATGTGGATGTGATTTTGCCAGGAAAGTCACAAGGCGCGTTTTTTTTGTTCTCGAAATGTGATGATAGATGACATGTTGACATTTTGGCCATTCCTCCTTTTCAGCATGGATGGGATGGGGTAGTTGTAAACCTGTGAGGCTTGGCCAACAGGTCGGCAACCTGCGCTCCTCGCGGCCTGGCCCGTCAAGAATGGAAAGATTGCCATGTGCTGGCAATCAAAAGTCCTGCTGACCAGATTTGGGGCACCTGACTCACTCACCCCTTACTCCACCACTCCTCACTCCCCCAAAAAAAAGGTGTTGAAAGCCTGGAAGTGGCCAGGTCTTAAAGGATATTCACGATGGCTGGCCAGGACAGCATACGACTCAGGTGGCAAGTGTAAGCAGTTGGAGCATTGGATGCTTTTGCATCGCCAAGGTGTGTTGGCCTTGCTGTTGTACAAGCTCCCACCGTTGAAAAGTGTCGCATTTCCTGTGTAAATCAGCCAAGGTGCCGCCATGGATGTGAATGTTTCATTGTGGTAGTGATTGAGTGGTACCACATTTACTTCTCCATTTTCAACCTTCAACTCTTTGTTTGGATTCACCCATCTTTTTGTTCGGAAAGTTGAGGGCAAAAGTTTGGCAACTTCCAAGTTGCCTTTTTCCCGGCAAAAAGAGGATTTCCATGTAAAATGCATACATATACATCAAGGTTAATTAAGACGTTCAAAGTTTCTCATAGGCACTTGTTCTATTCTTTTTCTTGGGGTGGAAAACTGATTTGGAATCACAAACTTCCATCCGTCATTTCGCACATTCATGCAGGTGTCCGGTATGGCAGTTTAACCCCGGACAAATTCAAGGTGGTTGCTGGCAGGGACAGGTGTGGCTGTGTGGCCATGTTGAAATTTCAAGTTTCACGAATCCCCATGAGCATTCGCCCGTTTTTTTTTCGCGAGGGCTACCACTGCAACAAGCGGAATGGCTTTTCCACAGTGCAATTCTCTGGAGGGTTGGGGAGCCCAAATTTGGAGCAATCCCAGAGAGGGCATGACATCGTCATACAGACTAAGGCAGCGTATTCAACACGGCAGTGTCAGAGTCAACCTCTCAGAAAATCAAAGTTCACATGAGAAGTGCTTGGCAATTTAAAAGACAGTCAGAGTCAGATATGAGGGCATGTCCAAAGGCCACATTTGGTGTTCTTTGGGAAAAAAATCAGGTGGTGAAGCAAATGGCTGGCATCGAAGTACACAACCTTCGACTTATCGGCAAGCTTAGCGATGGAGACCAGAACGCAGACATCCAGGGATGCAGGCCGATCAAGTGAACAAGGCAGGAAAGAACCTTGCAGGGACATGAATTGAGTGTGTGCTGCAGGGAGCTTTGCCATTCAGACATCCTTTGCCAATACTGGCAGTGCCCAACCCTAGTCTCTGAGTTGAGCAGAGTTCATGTCTATTGAATCTGCAAATCTGTTTAAAAAAAATCCCAAGGTATGGCAGAGATGGTTGTCAAATAGAAGATCCAGCGTGCGCCGCAGATTCGGTTCAACAATTTTTCCGACTGTCAAGGCAGCTGTTTCAACTGAATTCAGACAGGTACAGCACTGTGCAATACCCTCTCACCCTCGAGGGTGGAGCTAGTACAACAAGTGATTATGCCAAGACCGTTGTGGCGGGCGAATACATTCAGCATTACTGTCGCATGGACGCAAAGAGATGAGGTAGAACTTTTGACAGCACAAGAAACCATAAAAGTAAATCCATTGTTTCATTGCTGTTCTGCTCATGTGTGCTCTTCACAAGGTTCAATTTGCAAAGTCTTCAGGTAGGATGAATGCTGTCATTGCACCTCTTGGTGTTATTGCTATAGTCACTATAGTCACTATAGCGTTAAGATCGCCCGAAAAGCTGTAAGGTCCACCCAGAAGTCAGCAACATGATCCGACTGCTCTCCGTCTCAGCCCTAGGTTTCGGAAAATTCCCATCACTTTTTGTTGCCCAGCATTGGTTGTTTGTGCAGCCTTTTCGCAAAAAAAAGGTGCAGAAAAACCAGATCCACTAGGTCCTTATGCAAATTGGAGGCAGGGGACTCCGGGACCCAACTCCTGCTCCAATGGTGCAGATATGTTGATGTCTGTCCCCCCCACCTTTTTGGAATTTGAGAAATTTGTCGGCCAGGTTTGTTCCCTATGGAATTCTGGTATCCTTGGTGATCCTAATGTTTGTATGCCTTGCCTTTTGTGTCTTGGATCAGAAGGAGCGGGGTTTGAGGGAAGTGCACTGCACAAGTTGCCGTCATCATCCACGCCTGCTTGTTTTGGGCTGGCCGGGAAGGATAATGCTTCACTATCCGATGTCCATCATGTAGGCGAGCCGGTTGGCTGAGTAGCTGGAAGTCCTGGTGGCACCTTTTTGGCTTGTCCTAAATGACCTGAATGGCCGATTTGAATATGAGTGCGTAAGGGGAGAGCCGTAGGAAGTTATGTTTCGGCGGCAAGTAGTTTCGCTCACTTATGAAGTAGTCAGTCGAGTCGGCAGAGTTTGTGTAGACTCTAGATTCTTTGCCTCATTGCTAGCTATGTCAGTTGCAAGATAAAACCAGTCTCATACTCCCATCAAATAGCATGAATATGCATGAATTATAGCTGTAGTTCTGCAACAGCACGCAACCAAATCTGAACTGGCGCAGATGCAGCCACCTCACCTGCAATGCCAGCTCACAACTCCAGGCAAGGTGAATCGTTTTGAACAAACCTTGCGATTGCGAATTCTTGTAAGTTGTTTGGTGAGGCCCATGGAAGTACTTCCGACCCAGGTCCGTGTTTGGAGTTGACAGCGAACATGGGGTAATGCAGTGAGACCTAGCTATTCGTCAGGATGACCAAGTTTGGGGCACACAAATGTAGTGTTGGAACGCCTTGAGTAGATGACATTGGCATTGGCCAGCATGAACCATTTTCGCTGAAAAAGCAGCAGAAGTTTTTTAGCTCGCAAGTGTGCATGATGTTTGGTCCTTGATGAAAGGTGCAATCTTTGGTTGTGTAGCCGGGGTTGGAAAGTGTTGTTTAGAATTTGTTTTTATATTGAAAATGTAAACCACACAAGAATCCTTGGTAGCTTTACATTGGCCCTATCTGTAAAAGGACAAATAGATACAGTACGCAAAGCATCATAAATTAGATCTTCTTCACATTGGAAAATGAAAACGCACAAAACAACATGGCTATTTCTCACTACTTCCTTCACGTATTTGAAGAATTGGAGTGCACCGAATTCTAAACAGACTTTAGACAGTTTTCTTTGGTTACAGATTCTTCACGGCATATTTTGGGGGGATGTTACTTTTCGATGTTACGTTTTACATTTGTAAAGTATGTCAACATTTAGCACAAAAAATATGAAGTTTCATCAATTTTTAAGGCGCTCACCAGTGCTTGGCCTCTTTTCATGCTGCAAGGCTCCACTTGGTGTGCAGTTGGCCTCATTGCCCCAAAGATTCTTCTCAACTCGGCCCATGCCAACTGCGCCTATGGGAGTGCGAACACCAGGTGCCCCTTTGATGCAATCTCCTCAGTTTCTGGAAGATATTTTATTCATTTTTATTCACCGGCAGGTTGGGAGAATGATGAAGAATCCTTGTAGCTGTTGCTGTGTTGATGAGGTTAGCAGCATATCCCCGTCCAGCACTGTGAAGCCTCTGTGTGAGCAGTCACTGTCAGCTGTGTGTCACAAGCGTTTGCAGCAATGGCAAGCTGGAGTGGGGAAAAAAGTAGCGAGGCGGCAAGACATGGGTGCATCTTTCCAATTGCCATACGCTCCCACTGGGTTGGTCTCTTGAGGAGTGTCCGGCAACAGAAATCACCCGCTCATGCACCAAGTGGAATTACGTGGGGGCCTTTGCAAGATTCATTGCAACCGCATGCCTTTGGCTAATATTTGAGTTGCAACCCGCCGCACATGATCCCAAGCCCCTCAGGTCTGCTTGGATTTTAACCAGTTGCCCTGGGCCGTGAATGAGGCAGCCAAGACAAGCAGTCTGCTGTGCGTTGACACATGAGCCTATCGTAACCAGGCCTTCAGAATTGCATCATCTGGTCGGCCTGGCCCTTGCCACATTGACCTGCCAAAGGACAGAATTCATGGCATTACCATTGTGCAATTTGTTCACTAATGCAAATCTTGGTAGAAATTGGAGGTCTATTCTCAGGTCTTCTACTGGTGAGAACACCAACTTGCATGCCTTGGTTAGATGCATGTCACTTGCATTACCTGTTTGTAGGGGTGACAAATCTGTTTTGCTGCAAAGGACATTGTGTCCATGAAAGCCAAAGTGCCAGAAGCAATCTTCAAAAAGGCAGCAGTTTCATCAGCAGATGCCCCACCTATGTTGGACATGAGTGCAGTGCAGAAGGCCTGGCAGATGGATGTCCTTCAGCTGTACTTTTTGTGTCTCGAAACTTCTACCAGGCTGCTGACCTTATCAACAAGGCCAAGCGCCCTATCCTTTACGTTGGACAGGGTCATCACCCTAGTTGCCCTACTGCCGTTGCTGATTCTCCGCTTAAAAAAGTGCCCTCAATTGGAGAAGCTGAGGTGCAAGCCATTGTCCTGAGATCGTGACGAAATTAGCTCACAAAGCTCAGATCCCTGTCACTACCACAGCATCTCATGGCCTGTGTTCCGTGAGATCAGATCACTTGTGTTTTTGTTGAGCTTATATCATGTCACTCACATCGCTACCATGTGTTTTCTCCTGCAGTATCTGCTGCCAGTGCCATGGTATGGGCATCTTCGACGAGCACGATCCGCTGTCCATGCACATGTTGGGAATGCATGGGTCAAAGCCCCAACAGCACTCCATGGAGATTCATGAGTTTCTGTGATCGTCTTTAGATTGTTTTTTTTCAGGGCTGCATATGCCAACTTTGCTATCCAGAACTCTGACTGCATCATTGCTGTAGGTGGGGACTTGCACTGGCACTGGGATGGTACAAAAATAGAGCTGCAACAGACAGAAGAACTCGACTGCAGGCAGCCGCTTTGACGATCGAACAACAGGAATCGTGGCCAAATATGCTCCAAAGGCAGCTGTCTGGCTTTGACTTTTGTTCACGACAGTACCTTTGCAGCTCTTTCCAGGATAGCTCCATACTGCTGAGTTTTTGTTGTACGTTTGTTGGTAGGCCAGAGCTGCGGAAAAAGAAGGAACTGGAGGAATCATCCACGTCAACATTGATAAGTCCACCTTTGGCAAAGTGACCCACCAATGAATCAATGAATGCCTGTTGAAAATTGAAAGCCATGAATCTCTATGGTCAAAAAGTGTCAAAAATCAAGGTACTGCAGCCCACAGTTGCACTTTGGGCAGATACGCAACATGCACTGGAGGCACTGTTGCACAGCTTTCAAAATTTGTCCTGCAAGTTTGAAAGGTCTGGAAAATGTTGAGGGCAAAGGAACTGCGAAAATTATTGACCAAGCTTACTGAAATCTCCTGTGCAAACTGAAAAAGTACGCTCCACGGTCACCACGAACATGGTCATTCGAAAATATATATGTAGTATCTGGATTGTTCTTGACGATATGTGTTGCTATGTGTGACTTATATTTGGACCTCAGTTTTGTCCCTTTGATCTCTGTTAGCAGGCAATGGAGCCTTTGGTATCCAGTCAGACCCGAGAAGAGTGGCTGAAGCAATGCCAGGCAATTTTTTTACGGTATGAATACTGGTGATTCGCGTCATTTTTTGTTGCCAGCTGGAAGGACTGGAAAAAGGAACATGCCTTTGGTTATGTCAAAGCGCCTGGTGGCAAACTGAAGACCCAGCAGGCCCGAGAAACTTGAAATTACTGGTACAAAAGAAATGTTGATTACTTGTGACTACGAGCCAGCTAGGGTTCAATCCACTTTTGTCAACACTTCAGTGCGAGGTGATCGAAGCCATTAACACCTTTCTTGAGAAAAAGAAGGAGAAGGACGTCATTGTGGCAACAGGAGTGGGCAATCATCAGATGATGTCATGTCAGTTCATCCGGTGGACCAAGCTCGATGCTGAGATGATTTGAAGTCACACTGATTGAACACCAAAAACAGACCATCTTTGTGAATTTTTGTGAAAAGTTGAAATTAAGGCCTCGGACCTTCATTACAAGCGGCAGCTTGGGAGTGATGGGAGCAGGTTTGCCTTTTGCCATCGGTGCCCAGGCAACGTGTTTCGTTTGGCAGACTTTTTTTTGTAGGAATGGCGGTGAATAACGGTTGAACCATGCAATTTTTCATGGTGTGTTTTTTTTTGTTGCAAGTTTTTTTGGTTCATTTTTTGGTTGTCAGGTTGCCAATCCAGATGCTCTCACCATTCTCATAGATGGAGATGGATCCTTTGGAATGACCAACATGGACCTGCAGACCGTCAAAAGGTGAGACACCTGCTGTTCTTTCACAACCAGCGTGTTGAAGCAGCGTTGGTGTGGTGTGTTTTTGTTGCTTTGAAGGTATAAACTGCCTATCAAGATGGCTGTGATGAACGATCACAGGCAGACACCAAGCAACAAAGTGTGCAACTGTTGAAGCAGTGAAAGGTGTTGCAACATTTATGAACCATCCAGGCAGCAAATGGTATGGATTTGGCAGCGACTCTTCTTCGAGGGCCGCTACATAAGTGTATTTTGCCCTGACTTTTGCTTCAGAACCCTTGGGTGATGGACCTCATTCAAATATCTTTCCTGTTTCAAAAACGCCCAAGGTAACCAATGACAATCCTGACTTTGTGGCTCTTTCAAAGGCTCCCTTCCTTTGCAGCAATTTTGAAAGCTCCATGGTGAAGATGCAACTGTTGGCAGGCATACGGAATCAAGGCACTTCACTGTGACAATGAGACCGACCTTCCAAAGGCGCAACAAAATGTTGGTGAATAGAGCAACCATAAGACTTCTAGCAAACGGAGACCAAACAGTGTCAAGAATGGAGAAAACACATCCTGAAAAAGGAAGATGTCCCTGGTAGAACACCCTCGGAAGTGTTTTTTCCTCATTGGTTTAAGTGCTTTCTATTGTTGTTTGGCATGTGGATTGTTTGCAAACCTCTTTTTGTCATTTTCGGCGTAGCGCGTCAAAGTTCTCAGGAAACCAATGCTGAAGATAAGACTGGAAACTGCAGTCAGCAACTAGCTGTGGATCCTGCGTGAAGCAATGATGCAGCAGATGCAAATATATACATATGTATGTATATGTGTAATTATATGTTATATTAAGTTATATTGTATCTATAATTTCTTTTTGTGAAAACAAGCACCTGGCAGTACAGTGTCAACAGCATTTGCGAGAGGTAATCCCCCGTGACCAGCACCAGCCGAAATGCCCACCTCCCTATCACTCAAACAACCTAGCTGCTTAGCTACCTACATCCTCACCTACGAAAACCTCCTGTTTTGCTCCTGGCTTTGTTTTGTAAGCAAAGGATTCAAGTATGGTACATGCTCCAAGCTGCTGAAGCCCTTTTGCAGAACAAAATCCCAGGTCTTGAGCAACCACATTTATATTCGTGTGCTACATCTTCGGCGGATTCTTTTTTCGTCTTCTGATTCCCGAAGCCCTGGTGGTCGGTGCTGGTTGCTAGTGCACGCAAACACACTGGAAAAGCCACAAAGGGCAAGGTACAAGACATCGGTGAGGTTAATAAGGTGATGCCCCTTCCACTACCTTCTTCGGATAGGGTAAGAGGATAACCCTTCTATGCCAGCCGCGGACATAGCAANGAAAAGCCACAAAGGGCAAGGTACAAGACATCGGTGAGGTTAATAAGGTGATGCCCCTTCCACTACCTTCTTCGGATAGGGTAAGAGGATAACCCTTCTATGCCAGCCGCGGACATAGCAAGGGGAACCTTCAAAGAGTAGGCAGAACCTTGAACCTTATTGAACCCTCCTTGTCAAAAAGATTGGTCAATTTCTCCTAGAATTGGTCAATTTCACCTAGAATTGGTCAATCTCACCTAGGTATGTACATATATATTTACATATGTTGTTTACTTCTTTGACATTCCCGAAGCCCTGGTGGTCGGTGCTGGTTGCTAGTGCACGCAACACACACAGATATATATATATATATACGTATAGTACGTCCATCCTCAGAAGAAAGAGTTGCTTCGGCTCAGGCTAGCTCTCAGTAACTCACTGACTTTCGAGTAAGCTTTCCACAGCAAAGTTGTCTCCTCATAAGTCAAAACTTAGTGGAATCACAGCGTACACGTTGCGCAGGATGCATGATACGCTATAGAATTTCCTTATAGGTTTTCCATGCCCTGACTTCCTTTCCATACCCTGACTTCCTCTTGATTAACCTACTTCCCTTGCTCTCTGTGGCTTTGACACAGGTCATTGAGGAATGGCTGACTTCTGACGAGCCCATGCTTGTCGATTTCGGAGTTGTGCGGGGCTTGGTTTGCGGAAGTCTTCGGAAGTGTTGAATCCGGTTGGAAGCGCTGTACCACAAGAGTGGATGTTGACTCTTTCGAAAAGTTCCTAAAATTCCGAAAAAAAACACTGTCACGGGGTCACCTTCGGCTGATTAGGATTTCCCAAAAACTTCGAATGGCTTGGTTCAAATTGATTTTACTTTGCAGCTGCTTTGCTTCAAGGTGCCAGATATATGCTTGCCGATGGTGGCTCCTGGAAAGGCGGCATGAAATTATTCCAGTGGAAATGATCGGTGCTTGTTTTTTGCTTCGGCAATTTGGTGACACCAGGCCTTAGATGAGATGATCCTGCTACAAGATAGAGAAGCAGTTTTTGGCAGTGGTGATGAGGAGTTGATCGAAATAAAAATGGCCCATGTTGCACTGCTTGAATTTTTCGTTTCTTTCGCCAGGAGTTGGGCAGCATGAAGTTTGAAGGCCTTGCACCCTCTTGATGGGCTCATGAAGAGCCTAAACAGCTTTTTCAGCTGTACTGGCAACTCTGGCAAAGTCAAATGTCATTTCAAGCGTGTTGTTTTTAATTGTGTTGTGAATTATTATCTCATAGCTGTTCATTCCCGCAATATTTTTTCCAACTTGAATGTCGCTTTTTTTGTAGGGGTTGCCAGGTCAATGTAGCTTACCGCAGGAAACAAAAAAGCGCCACATGGGACTTTGAACGTTGGACCCTCGACCGCCTCGAGGTGTGTGAAAGTTCATGTGGCTCCTAATGGTTTAGACGCGACGTCAGTCGCGGCACTGCAGAAGCAGCAACTCAGAATTGTCATTTGCATGGAAGTAGTGTTTACATGTCATGGAAGAAACCTAGACTGATTGTGGTGGGCTTGCAGTAATGTTTTGGTGTAAAAAGTCAAATATTTGATTGCAGTGCAAGAGACTTACTTTAGCCTCCAGGGCCAATGGTGTCGCTGGTAGTGCCATAGTAGTGCCTCCTGTACAGACAACAGACAGCTTTATGCAGCCATTCTTACAATTTGAAGACGTTTTTCAAAGGATGAGTCTCAGATGGATCACACATGATTTTGGGCTGCGGCGCAAGTTTTTAACCATTAGGAGTTTTTCGAGTTTAGCTTTCTGTAAGACCATTATGACTACTCTAGAGGTCCTGTGACCTGTGTTGCGGAATGAAAAAGGTCGAGTTCATTCCTTCGATCGCTTACATGTTGAAGCTACTATGGAAAGGCAAAGAAAGGCCGTCGTGAAAAGGGTTTAAAGTATCTACGACAATGCATGGTAAGGTTGGGTGCAGAATGTACGGACATGCCATATGCGACTACATGTCTGGTGTAATGCCATATGTGGTGCGTGTGGTTGAGGTGTTGTTGCGTGTGCAGCTGCCGTTGCAAAGTGGTGTGATGAGTGTACACTGCTTTTTTTGAAATAGAAATATGACTCTAATATGACACGACTTAGGCCATGCTCCCTTCAATCTCAGGAGGATGGCTTCATAACAGGGCCTTCAAAGGCGTTAGGATACCTTCAGAACCAAAGGCAATCATGGACTCTTATAGCTCGTAGTTATTTCACCATGCCGAAGGGCAGTAGTAGCTTCAAGCCAAGAAATGCGCAGACTGGTTGCTGAATAGCTGTGATGGTGAGAGCTCCAACCACTTCACAGGTGTTTGTGCTCAAACATAGCTTTGGTTGTCCAGGTCGGAGGGGGTGCACAGCATGCCGTTGTCGATACTCCCAGCACCTTGCACTTTGAGTGCCCTTGTACAGTTTGGTCATCCGGCAGCTCAGTACATTCAGAAGGCATGGATTTGCTTGAGATTCAGGATTTGGCATCTAGATTCTACTTGATGAGAGAGTGGCTTCAAAGATACAAAACCAATGGATAAGCCTTATAAGCAGACAAAAAACCAAGCTTGAATTGTCATCATTCACGAAAAACATGCAGGTCAGAAGTGGTGAGGAACTCACGAATCTGGACTATGTCTTATTCACCACTTATTTTGTTGGGCTCCAAAGGAAATGGGATTTTTGAGGTGACAGAGGTGACAACCGAAACTTCCTCCCCGAAACCTTGTGGAAGCGCCGACAAGAATCCAGGTGATTTGTGCGATATGGATGTTCTTAGAATCCATCCTTCTCTGGGCATTGGTGGAATACTGCCCCTTGTTTTTAGAGCCTCGGCTTTTCATCTCTGCTTCGTGTTTTGTGTTGTTTTTTTTTTTTTTCGGTCCAGACATCGTTATACAAATGCCTCCGCTTAACAGCTTCAGTAAGGAAGCAAAGATGCTGTTTTTTTGGTGGCTTGCGCTTTGGCCTCAGAAACATTGGATGCAGTCGACCAACAAATAGACAAAGCTGGCTCAGGTCCCCACAGTACAAAGGAGCTGTCTACCTGTGGTAGGTGTCCCAGAGAGACACAAAGGGATTCCTGACAAAGTTGCATGTGCAGTACGTGCATGAAGGGTTTTTTGGAAAGACTCCATCTAAGGTATGCATACATTAAGCCATTGCACAAAATCTTGGATGACAAGTACTACGATAACTTTATGACAGCGGTGCAGAAGGCAGGGTACAGCTCTGAACTTCCAATCAAATCACCAAAGATAGCACAAGGAAGACAACAATACCCGAAGACAACGAGACCCCGTCAATATGAGCTCGACATTTCATGCCATTCTGTGTGTATACTTATCAATGTATATTATATAATACATAGATAATAGATACATAAGTATACAGTGTACAGTATCCATTAATCTATCTTGCCTTGTCCTTTTGATGTGTGACAGACCCTTTTGTTTTGTAGAAACAGGGGCAGGTGCTAGAAAGTCCTAGATTTCAAACCCACCAGATGTCCTTCGATTCATTTTGTACAAGAACTCTGGTCATAGACTTTCAACACCATAGACCGCCAGGATTTTCCAGATCTGAATAGACTGCTGGTATCATCACCAAAGCTCATGTGGAATTCAGCAGTTTCTTTCTGTTTAGCTCAGCCGAATGGTGGCGGCACCTTGCAACAGGTTGTCCCAACCAAAAACTTGGTCTCTTGCAATCATCCGCGAGGCCTCTCTGCCTGAAGTGCCTCCAGCAGACAATTCAGCTGCAGATGTCAGTGACAAGGAAAAGGTGCAGCTGCAAACATGGAGCAAAATGGGTGTGTGTTTTTGTTTCTTGGCTTGAGACAAAAAGTTGTAAGCCACATACTACCAGGTTTTTCAGTAGATCAGCCAACTAAGAGCAAACCTCCCATCCACGCATTCCTTGGACCCTGGATCAAAATTCCCAGACTTTGATCTCTTCCTTCAAACAACTTTCATTCTTCTCTCCTTCTTTCTTTTTCGCTCTCTCTCTCTCTCTCTCTCTCTGTCTGTATAAAGCACTCGTCAAGCTCCTTTGCAACACTCATAAAAAAGGCATTTGCACACAGTTGTGTGTTGCAGGTGATTCGTGATATGCTGGAAAAGAAAGGCTCATGACTGCCGCAGGTGTTTCACCCATGTAGTGTAGCAAAGGGCAACCCAAATTCAAGCTGAGTCTCCCGGACGCAGCTCGGTGCAGCTACAGGTTGAGCCTTTGGAGGGCTTTGATTGTGTGGACAGGACAGTGACACGATGGAAAAAAAGAAGAGAAACCAGTGATTTTTTTTCCGTTGCCGATATTTCTTTGTTTCTTGGAGTCAGTCTCATCTATGGGGATATTGGGTATGCACGACCGTTGCCATAAGCTCAAGATTCTCTACATGCAAGTTTTCTTCATGTAAAGTTACAGTCGTTTCGTCAAAGACATATAAATAAAAATCATGGAACCCAAGGCAAGCGTAGGCGGTGAATCAGAGGGGAAGAATTCCATTCTACGAGGTACGAGGAAGAGGATAAAGTTTCTATGAGGTGAAAGTGATTTTTCAGCTGTGATGGGTTCTACGCCAAGCACTGAAGCGCCAGTGTCTCGAGCTCAGCTTGGAAAAAATCAGCAAAAAGGCACCCGGCCAAAAAAGGCAAAAAAAAAATGGAATGAATTTATGAATGATTGGTAAATGTGCAGTAGTGGTACCTGGTAGATTATGAGTCCATCAACTTATGGTTGAAAACTTTTAAGGTCAGAGGCTGAAATGGCAGCTGCTTCAAGGCTTTTGCTAAGTGCATCTCGGCGCCCGGGCTTCAGTGGTTTCACTGGCCACGATAGAGTTGCCACTGTGGTGGTTATGGTGCTTGGGGCTGTGACATGAAAAACCTCCCAAGGTTGCAACGCAGATGTTGTGAAGCAGGCTTTGACTGCAAGAGCCAATCCAAATGTGAGGACATGCATGTTTTTATGTCTTTGGAGCTACCGGACTTGCAAATTTAGGGACTGTATTCATCATGTTTTGTTGAGTTTGCTACATCTTAGCTCTCTTATCAACCTCCTGTGGACAAAAGGAGTGATCATTCTGGTCGACCTGCTTTAAGCTTTGCAGCACAATGTGCTTGCGCCTTTGTTTTCAACAAAAACATGCTCTTCTACAGAGTTGTTCCAAACATTTTGGAGCCAAGGCTGACACAACACTTCCACTGCAACACCTCCTTGCCGCAAGGGCGAATTTAGATGCTGCGGTGGCCACTCCCAGATATACGCAGCAAGATGGGAGTGCACCAATCCTCATGGTCTCATGCTGGCATGCCAGCAGCGTTGAAAAGGCTGAAGATGGACGGACTGCCCTACACATTGCAATTGTCAATGCCCCAGCTTCACAACGTCCGGATGTTGGGTGTTCTTTCTGGACTTCTCGCTATTGTCAGTCAGAGAGTAACCAAAAAATAAGATAGGCTTAATTTATGCATTCATTGCGACTGAGGCTTGGGAGAGAGGCCCAGCAGCAACAAAGCTGGTCGAGGCATGTTTGGACTGTTGTTTATTTGGTGATATGATGATATGTCCTTCGGTTTAGATTCGCAAATTGTTGCATTCTTTGAGGCTGGAGCTTCCAAAAACATTGCAGATAAACATGGCCTGACTCCATTGGAGCCTTGTTTTGTTGCTGCTGTTTCTTTGGATTTCATTTTTGCCAGTAGCAAATGTTTATTTGAAGAAGTGAGCGCCTCCTCAGTCAAAGATACCTGCCAGAATTTTCCAACTTGTTTTACCGAGGAGCTTGCCCAACGAAGAAACAAAGTCAGCATTTGAGATGAAAAAGCAAGATCTGCAGAGGGCAAACTGTGAGGAATGATTTCAATTTTTGAACCATTGCTGAAGCTATACTACGCCATAGTAGCTTTTGGGGGGAAGTGTAGAGTCTTGAGTTCTGTTGTGGCTTTAGATTTGTGCATCACAGCCCCTTTGAAAGCTTTAGTGGTATGATTCATACATGCGGTTGCCATTCAACTCTTTCGTTCACAGAATTCATTTAGTTGGCCGTGAAGCAATTAATTCCTGGCTTTGATGGGTCCCTGCACGTTGCTGCGGTTTGGCTCAATTCTTAAGTATCGGATGGGGGGCCCGAAGGTTTCTTCTCTGTGAAGCTTGAAGGTGACAAAGGCCTTGCATTTAGCTTGTCACGAAAGCTGGATTTTTCCAGCTGGAGTTTCCTTTGCTTTAAAGCAAAATATGTATTGGGATGGGTTCTGTGCCTTTTTGCCTGATATATCAGGCCTTTGGGGGGGGGGGGGGGCCAAACCCGTGCAAGAATCAGCAAATTTGGGGGGGAGGGGGGGGGGGTGGTGGTGTCGATTCCCCCTGGTCACGAAAACTGGTGCTCCTCCTCATCACCTCCTCCTCATCATCATCAGCATCATCATCAGCATCATCATCATCATCATCATCATCATCATCATCATCATC
>DF242983.1:32500-50416 GCA_000507305.1 Breviolum minutum Mf 1.05b.01 | reverse complement strand
GTAATGTCTGGGTCTCTACAATGTGTTTTGCAACGGTCAAGCCATTTTTCATGTTTATATAGCTCCATTTAATGTTGATAAATGTTCATTGTAAATATGTTATGAATTTGTTTTTCATCAGGGATATCTTTAAACAAGAAAAACACATCAAGTGTATCCATTCTGCGTTTTTGTTTCTAGGTTGCAAAAATGTAGGTTGCAGATACTCAAAAGAGATCAACATTTTGATGCCCAAAGTGCACAAAACCTGCATATACTCAAAAAAAATCAAAAGTTTTGATAATGAAAAGCCACCAAACTTGCATGTACTCAAAAAACAAAAAATCAAAAATAGTAGGATGTGCATAAAACACTGAAATTCACAGTGTTTTCTAAGCATGTCTTTGAATGCATTCAACACCACACATGGTAAGTGATACATTGCTACTTGTAATTCACACGATGACTGTGCCCGAAGACAGCAGCACCGTCAGCAAGCCCCAAACCAAAGTTAGCAGTCTTCCTCTTCCTCCTCAACACCAGGAGAGAGTCGGTGAGGAGCTGCAGCCAAAACCACACATCTTATCACCGCCAGATGCCGAAGCAGATCCACCAGGCCCAGCCAAGGCGCCGTTGCAGCAAATCAATGCCACCGCATGCCGGCCGCGTAGCCGCAATGTAAGTGGTGCCAAGAAGAGACGACGTCATCACCGTGACACCATTCACATCCAACCTTTGTATGGCAAACATGGATGGCCTGGTAAAGGGCCCCTGTCAAAACCGCACGGACGTGATTGAAAAGCCTTAGCAGCAAGCTTGTACCTAGACACATTTAAAACCAACATGAGCCAGCAAAACACTGTCCCTACGACCTTTGTTGAGGAAAGAAGTCCATTGCAACCTCCTCCAACTATTGCGAACTTGATGCATGATGTGATCAATGTAATCAGAAACTAGATAAGTTCAGGTGACCCTCGGAAGCATGCCACCAACAAAGCGTATCAGTGCAAATCCACCCAAACTCCTTGAGAATCTTGTCAATACGCTCAGGCCAAAAGCCAACTTTACACAAACCAAGGTTAACGGCATTTTTGAGAGCTTTGATAGAAGCCCCGAATGCAACAAAGCCAGGACAAAACGCGTGTCCTTCCAGCAACACGCTGAGATCTCTTGAGGCCATCCGATGGACATAGGCAATCCTCCGGAAGACCTTGAAGCCATTCAGATCCTGAATCCTAAAATCCCGAAACAGCCAACCCCAAGAAACCTTAGGAATGATTCTAGTGCGAAACAGATTGGTTCGAACATTCAGAGGTAAAGGAACCCTAGCCAACCGTTGGGCAAATTTCAAAGATTCATCGATCCTAGCACTTCCAGCGTTACCTTGGTCAACACAGGTAGCAGCAAGTAAATCAACCCCCAAAATACGAATCTGGCTCTGAACCTGATGCTCCTGAAACCTTGCCCGGATAAAAGCATGGCGTTGGTGGCCATTTTGAACAAGAACAACAATCTCAGACTCATTCTCCACAAAGCCCAAGCGACGACTCGACTGCTTCCAGAGCCAAAAACCACGAAGCACCTGCTTCACTGAAGATGTAATCAGAATCCGATCGTCCAGGAAAACGCTCTCTGTTTGACGCCCGCCTCATTCTCTGGGAGGGAACCGCAATAAGGCCCAACGGCATAGACGGCCCAACTGGTACGGGGGAATCCATGCACAAATGACCCAGTGCCAACCAACGCTGTTGTCCACACCAAACGCGTCAAAACAAAGAAAGGAGCTGCGGCGGCCACCTGCAACTCCACATGGCTCAGCACCAGCTCGGAGTGCAGCATGTCAAAGCACTTCTGATAGTCCAAAGCGAGGGCAGCCCCCTCCTCAAGTTCGGGCAAGACTGAAGCAATTGCAGTCGTAACTGATTGGCCTTTCATGCCTCCATGGCACGCTGCAGGAGCAAGATTTTGAAGCCAAGTTTGATACATTGCCCCCTCAAAAGGTGGGCCCTGGGGCGGGGCTACCATGTGTGTATATATATATATATACATACATACATATATATACATCACAGTATAGATACATATTACACCTATGTATCAATGCATAATATTCATGCAGGTATCCTATGCATAGTAGGTGTATGCATCTGTACAAACAAAGAGTACTTCCAACGAATGTTGAGATCAATCTCAACACCAAGTGTCCGGATGCCCCAAGCTTCCAGGGTTTGACAAGGGCGTGGACGACTCAGCCGTCCAACGGAAGGCCGTTGGCAAATGGCCTGGCACATGCTCACAGCTTTATGGTGTACTTTGGGGATCTCGCAATGGATTCGCATCCCATAATTCCATATAGCATTCAGATAATGATAGTAGAAGTTTCTTCGGGTTGTAATGGCAGCGCCCCCCCGCCCCAATCCTGCGAGTGAAATTTCTCTGGAAGCCCAACCAGGACTGGATGATATAGCACCTCTAGGGGTAGATCTATTGCCAACAGGAGTCCACATCTTCCCTATGCCCTCTTTTTAAAATCTTGATTCAGGTCGCTGAAATTGTGTCACATCATCAACAACTTTTATGCTCAAGAGAGTTTGGTATCTCAGGGATGTAAAGCAAGACTCTGAAATGATTTCAAAGACAATCTGTTGCCAACCTTCGTAGTCTTCATTCTGCCCGTCAAGCAAGAATCTCCCTTCCCTTCAGGTTCTTCAAGGGCACCTGAAACTGCAGCAGGCTCCACATACATTGGTTCCGCCTAAGTCATGGCTCAGTTGATTAGTTGGGCTGCTGGACTGTTGTTACGTGGTCGCGACATGTCGCGGCTACCAACATGACAGGTCGCAAACAATCCCGTCGAAAGGCGAGAGGTTGAGAGTGAAATGTTGCATTCTAAATGGCAAATGGCTTGCAATTCTTAGGAAACAATGAAACCGAAAGGCTTGCCATGATACAATCATCGATCATTGATACTCTTGAAGCTATAGGAACACACTCTTTGCCCAGCCTTCCCTCCAATCGTCTTGAAAAGTTTGACCAAGAAATTCCATTTCTTCAACTCAAAAGACTTGAAAATAATCAGAGTTTTAGAGCGCCGTGTACAAAGAAGTTGTTTCAAGTTTGCGTACCTCCAATTGGCTAGCATATATTCGATATATGCATGCTCATTCTGTGTGAACATCAAGAAAAGAATCATATCCATTCTTCTTGCTCTACGGGATATTTGCTTCATATGTAGTGCCCCGCAGTTTGCACCAAGGCACCATAGCCAAGGCCATTCCACAAAGGGTGCCCTGTGCCCCAAGACAACTTGGGAAGGGGCCAGGAATGACTTTCGACAAGTGGCGAATCCAGGTAAAAAGCAGGCTTCAAATAACAACTCCACAAAAAGGCTAAAAAATCCATACCTTAGCCAGTAGCTAGGACCAAGTCTGTCGGTTTCATTGTGGACAATATGAAGGGCCAGCTTGGAGATTCGAAAAGAATGAATCACGACAAAATGTTGGAGCATATTATGTCATTTGGGCTGTCTGAAATGCTCCTGTCATTTGGAAGGATTTGAGGTTTCCGATGCTTCCCTAGTTTGGAGGACATCAAGCTTCCACTTACTGCAAGCTCATGACACCGCTTAAAGTTTATTCCAACAGCATGCTCACTTCTCCATTTGTCAATGGAAACATCCCAGCTAGAGATGGTAGATGAAAGGTCATGCTTTGTTCGCTGACGATACATGAATACAAAAGCTATCAAATGCTCTCATTTGTCTGCTTATAAGCGGTCTTGCAGTGATCATCCTTCAATTTCGGAAGCTCAAACTCAGCTGCGATGCAAATGTGTTTTTGGTTTAACACTACTTTGGAGAAGCCTGGGCTTGAATCCAAGTCAAATATAATTTAAAGAATTGGCTGAAAATCCAAGTTCCACTTCTGTGAGCCACCTCAAATCTGTCTCCCTCTCCACCTTAACGTCAGCTCCCAGCTGTTGGCGCCAGAGTGAGCCCAAAACGCTGCAGTTGAGAAGGGGAAATAGGGACATGAATTCTTGGAGTCAAACTTGAACCGATCGAAATTCTGAAAGTAGAAAGTACCGTGATGTGAAATCCTTCAAGGAAACGACCTCAGAATGTGGAAATAATGAGAATATATGAGGAAAACAAGTTCTGGGTGCTCCCGTCATCCTGTCGCCAGGCCGCCCAAGGCTCGTAGCGGACGCTGACCGCCTGAGAGAACTGAGGGAAAGTGGTAAAGATTCATCCTGCACTGGCGTAAGCCAGGGCTTCGCCCGATATCAATAGGGCGACTTTTGGAAAGCAATGGACAGCAATGGGCAACAACCATTTTTGTTGAAAAACCAAACTCAAACATAGTCAGCATGCCCATGTTGAAGGAGCAAAGCCAAAACAAACCATAGAAAGACACCATTGAAGGAATGTTTGCAAGTGATTCGCCTCATTCCAGCTCTGGGGTCATAGGCTGCCTGCGCACCGCTGTTGCCAGTGGCTTCGATGGCCAAAGCCAGTGCAATTACACGGACTACACAAACTACACTTGGACAGTCATCTTCTCAACCAAAGGAAGGGCTGGCTGTTAGACCCTGTGGAGGGTATCCTGAGAAGGTTCTTTTTCCATGCTATTCTTTGCCGAATTTGATATCAAATAATTTCCAACATCTTCCACTTGGGGTGGTGGGAAATCATGAATTTCTGGGGCTCAATCATGTTGGAGAATCCCCGACGAAGATTGCAAGCATAAAGATGGGAAAAAACTGGTTGGTCAGGCAGCCCCGCGACCCCAAGCCACCCCGTCCAGCAATATCACCAATGTATGTCTTTTGTACTGGACAAAATCCTGCAAAAGAAACGCTTAAAACTCTGTAAGGAATGGTGAAAATGCATGAAAATGCTACACATGCCTGCTCTTGTGTATATGTGCATGTAAGCATGCACGTAACGAGTTTGCAAATGCTTGCTAGCCATCTCATATGCTCAATGCCTGAACTTGCGCAGCTCGTTTGGACCGGCTATGACCATCACCTTTGTGGCAGCTCGGGACACCAGTGTCTTTGGTGCCTGGGGAAAAAAATGTTGCAGCTATTTTGGAAGGCACACATGGAAAGGAACCAACCCTCTTTGCGAGTTGTGTTCTTGGAGTGCAAGGTTGTTATTATTCATTGAATTTTATATGTAAATCGAGCACCTGCTGAAATGAAGTAGGTGTCCGTTGAAATCAGGCGATTTTGAATCAACCTGAAATACAATTTCAAACTCCCTATCCAGGCACCATTGAAATTCAACCCCCCAACCAGTCCCCCGGTTGATGTTTTGGCCTTGCCCACCCGTAGCAAAACCACGGTCGTGCACCTCGACTGCAAAGAGTTGGCATGGTTTCCAAGTAGGGAAGGATTTGAAAACTGTATCCAACAGTTTATGCCAATAGAAAGTCTTGTGCTGTGTGATAAAGCATACCAAGTGAAACGTGCATTTAGGCTACCTCACCATAGTCTAATCGTCTGCAGGTCTGAAAATAACGTTCATCCATAGAATTCATCGTTAGAAACTTTCGATTCGGATTTTTATCAAAAATGTGTCTCTTCGATATGAGCTTGACTCTTTCTATAGCGACTGGGTCCCCTCACCAGGTTGGGGACGCTGCTTTGCTTCACCATTTCTTTGCGATGCTCCTGGGGGCCCTGCAAACAACTGCTGACGGAAACCAGAACTCAAGCAGAACAAGAGTATCTGTATCTTTTTTCTCATGCATCTATCCATCAATATATCGGTTGCATACTCAGCTGTTGTTCTTATTGATGTAGCTATGTATTTACTCATGGTTTTTCTTGTCTTGTGTGTGTACTTGTCTACTTGACTATTTTTGAATGTATTCGTGTACTTGTCCGTGTATTGACCCACTGCTGTGTTTGTCCAGTGGTCTATCTATCTTGGGGTCTATCTTTTGGTCTATCCATGTCTCTATCTATTCGTGTATCCATTGTTTGCTTCTGTACTTATCGTGTTATCTATCTGTCTATGTGCCTATCTTCCTATCTTCCTATCTTCCTATCTTCCTATCTGCCTATCTGTCTCTCTGTCTCTCTGTCTATCCGTCTTGTCTGTCTGCCTATCCGTCTATCAGTCTATCTGAATCTGTCTATCTGTCCATCTATCTGACTACCTATCTATTTGACGAACTAACTAACTAACTAACTAACTCACTAACTAACTAACCAACCAACCGACCAACTAAGTAACTAACTAACTAACAAACTGACTAACTAATTAACGAACTGACTGACTAGGTAACTAATGACTGACTGACTGACTGACTGACTGACTGACTGACTGACTGACTGACTGACTGACTGACTGACTAAGTAACTAACTAACCAACCAACCAACCAACTAACTAAGTAACTAACTAAGCAACTAATTAACTAAGTAACTGACTGACTGACTGACTGACTGACTGACTGACTGACTGACTGACTGACTGACTGACTGACTAAGTAACTAACTAACTAACGAACGAACGAACTAACTAACTAGCTAACTAACTAACTAACTAACTAACTAACTAACTAACTAACCTAACTAACTAACTAACTAACTAACTAACTAACTAACTAGCTAACCAGGGAACTAACTATGTACTAACGAACGGATTTAGTGTATAAGTATCTAACTATCTACCTGGATCTATCTCCCTAAATCTATTTCTCTATATCAATCTCTTTATATCTATCTATCTCTTGCCATCTATCTCTTTATGTCCATCTATCTATCTTTCTGTTGATTCATCCATCTATCTGTCCGTCTATCTATCTATCCATCTAGCTATCTATCCATCTATCCATCTATCCATCCATCCGTCTACCTATCTATGTATCTAGTTTTTTATCTTCGAGTCTGGTCTTTTTTGATCTTATCTTATTTCATCTCATCTCGTCTTGTCTTGTCTTATCGTATCATATCATTCATTGTCCTATGGGTCTTATCTTATCTGATGTTTTCTTAACTGTTCTTATCGTACCCGTTTTTTTATCGTATCTTATCTTATCTTATCTATCTATTGATCTATGGTCCATCGATGTGTCTACCTATGTGTGTGTGTAGTTGTTATACATGTGTTTATCTTTATTGGATCAATCGATTCAACTACTTTTGTATCCATGTCAATGTGCTTAATCAGTTCTTTGAGAATGTTTATTTCTTCTGTATTCCTCTCTATTCATTTATTTGTATTATATACTCAGGCATTTACTAATTCATTCATAATGATGCATGATCCATGTCTTTGTGATACTTACATAAGAAGGATAGTTCCAACAAATTCCAGAAATTTTGGTGGGTCCATCGTAAACCCCTTATACAAATAAGCGCAAACCTCACCCCTTTCATACCCACACCACACACACTTCCTGGCCTTTGTCACCCAGGCAAAGTCAAGGCCCTCAGGCATGGCCCAAAGAAATGACAAAAAGCGAAAGCCACAAAGGGGGATCCTGACTTCTGGTTCTGGATTTTAATGGTCAAGTGACTGGTGCATTTTCTGTTCAACTGTGGCCCAAAAAAGACAAGCTTCTTTGTACAAAGCTCGGAGGCATTTTGACATAGGGAGTCATGACGACATCCCATTCTTGGAAGGGTCCCCGACATGACGACGGCGCGGAGCAGAGGAGGGCCTGGCGTTTCAACAAAGTTCCCAACTGCACAAAAGGATTAGGACATTGTTCTCTCGCTACATAAGGGGACGGAAGTAGTGAGTAGAGGTTTCCCTTTGTGTCCAGTGCGTTGATTGCCTGGAATGGCTAGCATTTTGGTGGCTAAGTTTGAGCCATCCTCATTTTGGAAGCCCTCCTGACGTGGCGACGCCAACACCCACCAAAGCATCTCCGATTCCCACGGAAACTTCACTGCCTGGGAATTCCCGCATTGGTTGAACCCGGCGCCGGTGGCCTGGTGAAAAAAGCAGAAAACCGATGTTGGAATTAACACGGAAGTTGATACATGGGCATTGAATGCAATCGAATGAGATTCACTGGCAACCCACGTAGTGTCGTAGTGGGCTCCCATCCATTTCTCTTCAACCATAAGAATCATTGGATTCTTTGCACATCAATCTCAGTCAGATCATCGTCCTCATTTCTCATGTTGGTGCAATCATTACAGCAAAAAGTTGAACATACAAGGTACTTACAAATGTTGATGAGGTCTATGACTTTTTGAACTTGTCCCCAACACACCATTGCATACCATTGCACCTCCGCCGATCCATGGCTTTCAATGGAGATTTTCCAGAGCCAAATTTCGAGCTGCAGAAAAAGGCGGCGATGCCAAGAAAAAAAGATAAAGTAAAAAACTGTTTAAATCAAAGCCTTTGATGTCCATTGTGAGTCCAGCAACCGTGGCTCCATTTTGAGTTGTTCTTGCCTTGACGATGTCCCTCCCCATCAAATAGAGATCAACATGCCTAAAAGTCTTACATTCAGCTCATGAGGCCTTGGCCAGTCCAATCTGATTGGAAAGCGTTGCTTGCTACCACTCATCCCATCATGTGCTTGTAATTTATCGTCGGCGTGGTCTTGAATATCTTATGCAAACTCCAAACGTTGTCAAAAATTGCAAAATCCAAAATCCAAACGGCCTGTTTGGGGCTGCCAAGTAAAGACTGGAGACTAGACTGACCCAAACCAAAACAAAAAATCCGAAATCCAAAATCCAAAAGGCGGATTTTTGATTTTGGGCCAGCCAACCGAAAATTGGGCTTCGATTTATATACATATGGCATTACTGTCTATATATAGATATGGACTGGGTAACACAAGAGTTATTCTCTCTTGAATTTGACTGGAAGAAAAAGGTCCCCAGTCCACTCAACAGATCCGGAAGTACATCCGGTGCCCTGCCATGCGGCCATGCCATGTCAGTATCCAAGAGTTGACACTGTGTGCCCTGGCCCCTTCTCTTTTTTCCGATCTCCACTTCAGGTGCCGCGTGAAACAGCTCCACCTCAGGAAGATTGCACAAGGACTTAGGCATGGGTTTTTGAAAAGATTAGATCTCGCCCAGGACTTAGGAAACATGTTCAGGATTGTTTTTTGGTAAGGAGATTTTCTCTTCTTAAATGGTAGATTCATGTTTAGGTCCGTCAATTCTCACAAGTAGTTTCATCCATGGCTGCAAAGAATTGCCAAGGATTTCACGATCGTTGATAGCTTTTACAGGAAATGACTTTCACAAGCGCCCGGCCGCCATCCCACAATTTTCCAAATCGCGTCATGGTATTGGGTTTTTCTCATACAGTAAAGAGTTCGGCAAGTGAAGTCAGGAAACTTCGAACATGTTGGCAGGTCTGGCTTCGAGTTTTGAGAGAAATGTCTCTGCTTTGAAGTCAAAATTCTTCCGTTCTTCACTTTGCCTGGTTTTTTTGGTGCAGCTTTTTCTCAAAGAGCGCACCAGCAACCAGCAACTCAGGGTCTTGAGAAGCTTCCCCATGAAAGGTGCGTTGGGAGCCACACGAATACGCGCCGCTGCCAGCACAGCCCTGGAGAAGCTCCTTCCTTTACCAGGCCGTCACGGTTGTTACCGGACCAAAAGACAATGAGTCACACCGGCACTTAGGCCACTCACATGAATTGAAGGGTTTGCAATGTTGGTGTACTTGTAACACTCTCTTGAGTGATTGTACTGAAAAAAAAGGTGGCACCCAAAATATCCAAAATCTTGTCAGTTAAAACCCTCGAGCATCTATGATTCATGTATTTCCGTCGGAATGCAGGACATTTCAGGACTTGCCCTTCCTTTCTGTACCTCTATTCGAGTCGATGGGGACACCGCAGACTGCGAATTAGATTGTGGTGAAGTCTCACCCTGCAGGTGCCCTCGGCCACAGGCAGAATGTCATCTTCGGTTTTTTGCTAGGGTTTCTTTGGATAGTCGAAGTTGGACGAGTCATGAAATTCTATGCAAAACTGTTGCCGCCACAAATCTTGCTTCATCTTACAGTATACATTTTCACATCCAACATATCATTTAGGTCTTACCCAACCAGACCAGTCACACCAACAAGTCACCTCAACAGCACTACAGCAACTTCCAACCCTTCGCTGCAGCACCTCACCAGAAAGCACATCCCCATCGAAGCGTGCTGCAAATTGCCATCCTACGCTGCTGAAATCATACAATATCCGTTTGGGATTAAGTCTACTATTGTAGTGCCGGAGGGAAACTCAGAATCCTTGTCCAGACGCACCGAAAGTATGGCAAATGGTTTTCGACTTTACACTTAGAATGTGCCACATGCTACGGGTCGGGCTAACTAGATCATACTTTCTATAATCAAGAGCATTGTAAAATCTAATCGGCAAACATGTCCCAAATGGGGCTACCGCACAATGACCACATAGCACATTCTATTCAAGTGTTTGATCAGTGAGTTTTTCCACCTATGATAGTTTTGAGTCTTTGGGGGATAGGGATACCCTGAAGGTCTCCAAAACCACATTCTAAGTGTGCATATGCATCGATGAAATATATATCGATGACCGACCACATAGCACATTCTATCACCCAGGGAGTAGATTTCTGATTTTTTTTCTTGGTGAACTAGTTGGTTGAAATTCCCAAGCTACAGCAACGCAATTGCGGCAATTGCAGGTTGCATGTAAGCCAGAACACTGCAAGTTCCCTCTGAAAACATGAAAGACGTTATAGAATATACATTCTCCATCATTCCATTCTTGGGTTGTACTTGTGGCAAGTCCTCAGACAGCAGTGGACTTGCTGTTCATAGATTCCTTGAAGCGTCCAGAGAGCGAGATGGCACCGGGGAGCGGGTCACCAACCAAAACTTCTAGCAGATTCCAGCATTCAAAAGCAGGAAAATCGTCATGTTTCAACTGATGCCAAGAAAGTTGAACTTTTGCAAATGGAATTGAATCCATCTACTGTACTGCTGATCAGTGCTGATGGACAATCCATTTAAAGTCAAGTAACATGCCCTTGCACTTGGATTCGCTTGGATTGTTGTTAGGTGTATAGTTTATGTAACCGATCACTACCTTGTACCACGTGTTCGAAAAAAGATGATCAATGAATGACAATGCCTTTCCATTGCAGCAAATGTATTCACCCAAAAATAAAAACACTTCGAGCATCATGCCTCCTTTAAGGGATGCTCCCCCCATGACTTCGTCGATCCAAGGGACGCTTCGCTCCAGGATCTGGCTATGCTGACGGCAGAGATTTTCAAAATCTGCCTCCACTTCATGGAGCGCTTCGATCATGTGACCCATCTCCTCGTCCAACTCGGCCACCTCAAAAACGCCAACGACTTTGCCATGGGACAAACATGTCCGGCAAAGCTTTCCATTTACATGATCACAAGCTCCAATGACTCCGGAGGACCGTAAGTGTTTTCCCTTTTTTAAACTGGGCTCCAGACTGACTGGTCGTTGTGCTCAAGAGAGTGAAGGCGGCTGCCCATGTGAGCCAAGACTTCATGGGCTTCTCGAATGTCGGATTCGAAGCGTTCCTGTTCCAACTTCTTGATGTAGTCCTGTGGCAATCAAAACAGATTTTTTCCACTTGGACCCAATATCAACGAACTTGATCTATTGACAAACTGAATCTGACAAGTTACCTTTAAGGAATTCTGAAAAAGGAATCCTTACTTTTTGTAATGCTTTTCAGAAGAGGGTGCTGACAGAAAGAGCACCAGCTTCAAGCGGCTTGTACAACCTGTTTGCACAACCTGATCAAATATGACTGCTTTGAGTCTGAGAGATGTGGACTTGTTTGGCGTCTGGCATCAAATGGCTACGCGTTGGGTCCTTCAAAATCTGGCGGCATGCCATGTAGAAGAGACCCAAACTGCCAGTGAAAGTGGCTGGCAGCAGCAAGGCTCGTTGAGGAGGTCCAGGAATAATGTTTTCCTCAGCCATGAAGTGCATCCCCTAGAATGGAATTTTTCGCCTTCGACTAAAACCTCATAGACCTGGAGAAAGCACAAATCTTCGAACTCCACGGGCTTTGGAAAATGGCAACCTCTCCACACTGTCTGAGGGCAGAAGAAGCTGTCATGGTATATGCATTGCCAGAAGGATATTAGATATCATGCCATATTGAACAGCACTATAGCAAATACGTGACACATGATACTAATATGATAGGTTTACATTAGATTATAGTAGGTTTACAGTTTGTATTGGATTGTAAGACTGCAGTGGTTTGGTATTTCCAACCAAATGCAAACCAGGTTCCATGTAGACTCCAAAGAGGCCTCCCATGAAGTAGAAGCTCCACAGTCCAAAGAGCACGGCCAACTTTCTGGCATCCACACCGACTTCCGCCCGCTCTATGTCGTTGAGTTGGGAGCAATGGCAGCCTTTGCGAAGATAGATCATGCTGATACGCCCCAAAGTGGAGCCAATGTCGGTCACGGTCCCAGTCACATGGGTGGTACGAATAATGGCACCGAAGTGCGATGTGCACATGGCATTCTGCAAACCGCATGCCGCAGCTACGAGACAGACAGGAAGTAATCTTCCAGGAATGAAGGCTGCTGACACCAGTAAGCTAGAGTTCAGCACGAGCGCCAAACCATAGAAGGCCTTGCCCAAGAAGTGCACTTGATTCTTATCGATCAACAGACCGCAGGCGTACGCACCGATCAGGAAGGAAAGGACCAGCAGGCATGCTTCCTTCAAGCTTTCCTCGGACATGATTCAACCCACCTTCTCGATTAATCATTAATCAGTGAACATTCGTGAACGAATACCAAAGATGCAAACCGAATAAAACTAGAAAGTAACTTCGGACATAAAGGAGCAAAAACGAAGACGATTTCACAGCATTTCGTTGAAAAGAAAAGGAAAAACTAACTATGAACTGGTTATGATAAGCTTTAAATTAGTACTATAGTGTTTCCAGGTAACAAAGTTCATGAAATTTTGAAGTCGAAGCGTCTGATCCATATTCTCCCTGATGGTAGCCTTCCAATCGAAACGCCATTGCTGACGTGCTGCCCGTCACGTGCGATGCATAGAGATTCCAGCTTTTGAATGCCACCACATTGGCTGCACCGGCACAAGCCGCAAGGCACCAGCCAAAGCCCATGACCCAAAACTTCGGACGCTGGAAGCTCTTGCGAATCTGGGCCGCTTTCCTCGGTGTCCGAAAGGTCTGCAGTCAGTTTGCTCATGTGCTTCCATTTACACACAAGCCACAAAAATAGGACACAGGATCCCAGCAGAATCCTATCAGGATCCCAATGTTCCATTTCGGTTTCCGTCACTTGAACACTCAGTAGACTAGTCTGATAATACTCTAAAAATATAAGTACAACGATCTTAGTGACTGAGTGAACTATAGTGAACTAGCAATTCGCTAAAATAACTTGGGAATCAGAAAGGGTTCTCCTTTCTGTCAGAACCAGCTCCCTACAGGCAGACCGTATTTCTTCTTCATCCAAGGCTTGAAAAGAATTGTGAGTTGTAAGTTTTGGTCCAAAGATATGTACAACCTGAATGATTTCTTCACCGAGATTCTCCTTCATCTTCTTGGTCGTGGGGCTCGACTTGGTCGAGGTTGGGGTGAGTGGGGCAGTCTGAGGCGGCACTTGCAATTGGGTCATGGCGCGTGGGCAAAGGAGGCAAAGTGTGAGATTTCTTGGCGAAAACTATGCCGACGCCTCGAAATGGAAGATCGCTGCAACAAAGACAATTCAGCACACTTCAAGCCATGACTGCATGTTCCAAGTCAATTTCGTCAGAGAAATTGCTTTTCCTGCCTTTCCAGTACTTGGGTCTTGGGCATCGGTTTGGCTGATGTGTGGGCGTCGGCTGGTGCGACACCAGCTCGGAAACAAAACTTCACAGGCCCTTTGCCGACTGGCCAACTGTCGACTGACTGGCTCGAGTGAGCAAGCTTAGGTCTCCCAAGCCAACCAGAATTGGTGCACTGAATTCAATTTAATGTTGCATTTACCCGCCCTTGCAGCACATCTGCCAATGTCCAGACACACCATCAAAAGAAATCTCAAAAGAAAAAACTGAGAGTATTGCACTTGACGCCATTGTGTGTCAAATGTGCAAAGGGCACACATAGCTATTCAACTAAACTAGTACAAGAGTCTGAATCATACTATACCCCCTCGAGCGGTCGCGCATCTCAAATGTTCAATCCTGGCTGCCTTAGCGAGAAAACTCTGTTGAAACCCAAAGAAACTGCTGGCAGTCTTAGCCATGTATGTAACTTCAGCAACCTCGACATTGGCAACCTTGTCCATCAGATCCTACCATGGGACCACAGAACATCACCAAGCGACTGTGCTGCAGGGTCCCGACTTCTACGGGCGCCACTGTCCAGCCTGAACAGCTCATCTTCCTCATTTTCCAACCTTGCTGGCACTCTCCTCAGCAGCGAAGCTGTGGTAGCATGGCATCCGCAACACAACTGCAGTTTTCTACATTTGCATGTGTAAACTACGATGTTGTGCTTGGACTTGAGACATCTATGGTGCTCAAAGCAAGCAGGGATCGCGCTCAACATGTTTGCGATCCTTCAAGTTTTCAGTTCAGAATTTGCACATTCATTAGAACTTGTACAAGTTGCAGAGATTGGGATTTCACACAATCACTTCTCAAGCACTGCAATCTGTTTAAGCCCAGGCAGCTGTTCGCTCCAGCATCTGGCTGTGCGTTCGCACCAAATTCTCGAAATCCGCCTCGACTTCATGCAAAGCCTGGCCAGTCGATCCCAATTCATTTGAAAACTCATGGAAGTTTCTGAGTCAAACTTCTGACAATATGGAGAAGAGAAGAGAAGACAAGAGAAAAAAAGAGAAGAGAAGAGAAGAGAAGANGAGAAGAGAAGAGAAGAGAAGAGCAGAGAAGAGGAGAGAAAGAGAAAGAGTCAGAAGAAAGGAGATACAGGTGCGCGAAATTTTTGGGAAAGTCACGAAACATTGTGTGTTTTTCCAATGATTTGTGGGTCGGGGGGGTCGAAAAGTAGGCTCGCTAAAGCGGCGGGTGTGGAGCCCTCTGGCGAGATGAGACATGAAAAATTGCACGCTGTTATAGCGCGAAAAGCACTTTGAAGTCAAAATGCACAAAGCACACCAGCCTCAGACCACTCTTGGAAGTTCGGATTTTGAAAAATGTGAAAAAATGTGAAAAATTACCGCTTGGGGCCTCCTGTTATTGTCGCGATACTGCAAAGAAAAGCATCGACGCGATACTGTGCCCGAAGACAGCAGCAGGTGAGAGTCGGTGAGGAGCTGCAGCCAGAACCACAGAACGAACAGCCGCCAGATGCCGCAGCGCCGCCGCATCTGAAGCAAAACCACCAGGCCAACCAAGGCGCCGCTGCAGCAAATCAAAGCCACCGCACGCCGGCCGCGTGTCAGCAAAGAACGGGCACTCCCAACCTAAAACCTAAGTGGTGCCAAGAAGAGACATCGTCATTTCTGTGGCACCAATCGCATCCAACCTTAGTATGGCCATCAAGGACAACCTGGTAAAGAGCCGAAGAATTAGCCGCGCCAGCCAAAACGGCACGGACATGATTGTCTCCAACTTGAAAATCCTTGGCAGCAAGCTTGTACCTAGAAAAATTGAAACCAAAATGAGCCAAGATAGCACTATCCCTACGACCTTTGTTGAGGGAAGAAGTCCATCGCAACCGCCTCCAACTGTTGTGAACTTTATGCATGGTTTGATCAATGTTGTCAGAAACTAAGTGAATGGAACACTCGGAAGCATGCCACCAACACAGAGGATCAGGGCGCGTCCACCCAAACTCCTGGAGAACCTTGTTAACACGTTCCGGCCAAGACCCAACTCTGCATAAACCTAAGGAAACTACTGTCTTCAGAGCTTTGAGAGAAGCCTCGAATGCGCAAAACTCTGAGATCCCTTGATCCTGAAAACCTTGAAAATTCTATTCAGATCCTGAATCCTAAAATCTCGAAACAGCCAACCCCAAGAAACCTTCGGAATGATTCTAGTTCGAAACAGATTTGATCGAACATTCAGAGGTAAAGGAACCCTAGCCAACCGTTGAGCAAATTTTAGAGATTCATCGATCCTACAGCTCTACCAGCGTTACCTCGGTCAAAACAAGTAGCAGCAAGAAAATCAACTCCCAAAATACGAATCTGGCTCTGAACCTGATGCTCCTGAAACCCCCCTCGGATAAAAGCATGACGTTGGAAGCCATTTTGAGCAAGAGCAACAATCTTAGACTCATCCTCCACAAAGCCCAAGCGACGACTCCACTGCTTCCAGAGCCGAAAACCACGAAGCTGAAGATCCAATCAGAATCCGATCGTCCAGGAAAACGCTCTGTTTGACGCCCGCCTCATTCTCAACAGACTGAACTGCCTGGGAGAGAACCACAATAAGGCCCAAGCGAGACGCAGGATCACCCTGCGGCATAGACGACCCAACAGGCACCAGGGAATCCATGCATAGATGACCAAGTTCCAACCAACGCTGTTGACCACACCAGGTGTGTCGAAACAACGACAGGAGCTGGGGCGACCACCGATGAAGTTCCAAATGGTTTAGCACCAGCTCCAGGCGCAGCATGTCAAAGCACTTCTGATAGTCCAGAGCGAGGGCAGCAGCCCCCTCCTCGAGGTCAGGTTAAACCGAAGAATTGCAATAGTAACAGATCGGCCTTTGATGCCACCATGGCACGCGGGCGGAGCAACATTTTGAAGCCAAGTCTGCGTCTCGGGTTTACGCATAGTTGCACTGATCAAACACCTGTACCAAATAGATAACACAGAGATAGGCCGCAGATCTTTAGGAAGCACAGGACCAACCCGATTAGTCTTCCGAAGATGCACTTGACGCACATGTGTCCACACCGCCGGCCATTTGCTCGCCAAACTCCAACGTTGCACAAGGACAAGAAAAGTCTGAAACACTTCTTCAGGCATTGCAGCGAGTTCAACTCCGGACCAGCCATCACATCCAGCTGAAGCACTTGAGGAAGCGCGGGCGAGCGCCGCAAACTCATCAAGCTCGGGGATCCAATCTTCCAAAAGCAAAGGCATCCTCCACTGTTCGTTAACCTTTTGTTGGTTCAAAGTCTGGAGCTCTGGGATCTCAACTGGGCGCGCCCGAATTTCATTCCAAAAGTCCTTCAGATGAACGAAGCCTTCTTCACAAGTAGGGGAGGCAAGACCCTCCAGAACCCAAGATATCCGGACAAGGACCTTTTGAGCAAGCTCCATGAATCCATCAAGTAGCAAAATTCCCTTGTTGCATCATAGCCGCTTTCCACTCTTTAAGACGAGCAGTCCGAGACTCGTCAGATATCTTTTTCAACTTATGGACAACTCTGGACTCAGCATCAGCCCAAGAACTCCAATGAAGATCTCTAGGCCATGACCTCTGCACATGACGAAGCAAACCCTCATCGCATTGACCTCTGGACAAGAACTGCCGATTGGCCTCTCTTATCCTGCCAAGAAGCTTCCGAAGAGATCTTTCCCTGAAAGAACCATGTCGAAAACCACAAATCCGAAAGTCAGAAGCTGGAAGAACCGCAGGCAGGCTACCCTTCGCCCGCAGATGAAGAACCAAATTCAGAAAACATTCGCTCAAGTTTGTGGCATTGAACCAGTTCCATTCCAACTCAACGTTGATCTCATCATTGCCTTGGAAGACATCCTCGTCAGCGAGCCAAGCCTCTCTGAGGGACTGTCGCCACCGTGCCGAGGACAAGAGTATACTGTTTCGTTTCAAACGAGAGAAACATCGACCTTCGGGAAGAACGCCTCGGATCTCAAATAGCAAGCCCTTGTGGTCGCCAAAAGCTTCATTAATGAAACCAGTAGGAATGCCCTTGAGCCCAGAAGAAATCAGGACATAGTCCATAGCACGGGAGCCCTGCCAATGAGTGGGGATAAAGCGCGTGTTATCTTGCATCGCGAG
>DF242983.1:0-27500 GCA_000507305.1 Breviolum minutum Mf 1.05b.01 | reverse complement strand
TGCACTTGATTCTTATCGATCAACAGACCGCAGGCGTATGCACCGATCAGGAAGGAAAGGACCAGCAGGCATGCTTCCTTCAAGCTTTCCTCGGACATGATTCAACCCACGGTCTCGATTAATCATTAATCAGTGAACATTCGTGAACGAATACCCAAGGTGCAAACCGAATAAAGCTAGAAAGTAACTTCTGACATAAAGGCGCAAAAACGAAGACGATTTCATAGCATTTCGTTGAAAAGAAAAGGAAAGACTGACTATGAACTGGTTATGATAAGTTTTAAATTAGTGCTATAATGTTTCCAGGTAACAAAGTTAATGAAATTTTGAAGTCGAAGCGTCTGATCCATATTCTCCCTGATGGTATCCTTCCAATCGAAAGGCCATTTCTGAAGTGCTGCCTGTCACGTGCGATGCATAGAGATTCCAGCTTTTGAATGCCACCACATTGGCTGCCCCAGCACAAGCCGCAAGGCACCAGCCAAAGCCCATGACCCAAAACTTCGGACGCTGGAAGCTCTTGCGAATCTGGGCCGCTTTCCTCGGTGTCCGAAAGGTCTGCAGTCAGTTTGCTCATGTGCTTCCATTTACACACAAGCCACAAAAATAGGACACAGGATCCCAGCAGAATCCTATCAGGATGCCAATGTTCCATTTCGGTTTCCGTCACTTGAACACTCGGTAGACTAGTCTGATAATACTCTCAAAATATAAGTACAACGATCTTAGTGACTGAGTGAACTATAGTGAACTAGCAATTCGCTAAAATAACTTGGGAATCAGAAAGGGTTCTCCTTTCTGTCAGAACCAGCTCCCTACAGGCAGACCGTATTTCTTCTTCATCCAAAGCTTGAAAAGAATTGTGGGTTGTAAGTTTTGGTCCAAAGATATGTACAACCTGAATGATTTCTTCACCGAGATTCTCCTTCATCTTCTTAGTCGTGGGGCTCGACTTGGTCGAGGTTGGGGTGAGTGGGGCAGTCTGAGGCGGCACTTGCAATTGGGTCATGGCGCGTGGGCAAAGGAGGCAAAGTGTGAGATTTCTCGGCGAAAACTATGCCGGCGCCTCGAAATGGAAGATCGCTGCAACAAAGACAATTCAGCACACTTCAAGTCATGACTGCATGTTCCAAGTCAATTTCGTCACAGAAATTGCTTTTCCTGCCTTTCCAGTACTTGGGTCTTGGGCATCGGTTTGGCTGAGGACTACAGTGACTACAGTCTCTCAGCATAGGGTTCGGTCAAACCAAAAAGCCCATAAAGCATGCTAGATGTGTGGGCGTCGGCTGGTGCGACAGCAGCTCGGAAATAAAACTTCACAGGTGAGCTACTGAAGTCCAAGCAGTCGCAGTTCCACTGGCCCTTTGCCGACTGGCCAACTGTCAACTGACCGGCTCAAGTGAGTAAGCTTAGGTCTCTCAAGCCAACCAGAATTGGTGCACTGAATTCAATTTAATGTTTCATTTACCTGCCCTTGCAGCACATCTGCAGCACATCAAAAGAAATCTCTAAGAAAAGACTGAGAGTATTGCACTTGACGCCACTGTGTGTCAAATGTGCAAAGGGCACAAATAGTTCTTCAACTAAACGGGTGCAAGAGTCCGAGTCACACGATACCCCCTCGAGCATTCGCGCATCTCAAATGTTCAATTCCGGCCGCCTTAACGGGAAAACTGTTGAAACTGGAATCTTTAGCCGGATGAATACTACACAAACCCAAAAATCCCAAAAGAAACTGCTGGCAGTCTTAGCCATGTACCTTCGGCAACCTCGACATTGGCAACCTTGCCTATCAGATCCCACCACGGGACCACAGAACATCACCAAGCGACTGGGCTGCAGGGTCGCGACTTCTACGGGCGCCACTGTCCAGCCCGAACAGCTCATCTTCCTCATTTTCCAACCTTGCTGGCACTCTCCTCAGGAGCGAAGCTGTGGTAGCATGGCATCCGCAACACAACTGCAGCTTTCTACATTTGCATGTGTAAACTACGATGTTGTGCTTGGACTTGAGACATCTATGGTGCTCAAGGCAAGCAGGGATCGCGCTCAACATGTTTGCGATCCTTCAAGTTTTCAGTTCAGAATTTGCACATTAGAACTTGTACAAGTTGCAAAGATTGGGATTTCACACAATTCAATTCTCAAGCACTGCAATCTGTTTAAGCCCAGGCAGCTGTTCGCTCCAGCATCTGGCTATGCGTTCGCACCAAATTCTCGAAATCCGCCTCGACTTCATGCAAAGCCTGGCCAGCCGATCCCAATTCACTCGAAAACTCATCGAAAACTGATCGAAAACTCATAAAAGATCATAAAAGAATAGAAAGGCACGTCTTTCAAAGCTCCAAAGTGCTTGAGATGACACCAGGAAGTATCCTTGACAAAAATGTCGAGGTCCGGTGCCCACCTCGATCATATGTCCCATCTCCTCATCCAACTCTACGACCTATGAGCGGGATGTCAGTGGTGGGCATTGAGACATATTGAAGACTAAACCGATAAAAAAACAAGGGTTTCCTGCCACTGCGAAAACAAACAAAAATCCAAAAACTGGGGGGGGGGGGGTTCAAACATCCCACTCTAACCACACCAATCTGAAAAAAGGCGCTTCAACTTGCTTCTTTGTTATCACAAACCATCACAAACCTCGCTCTAAATTCTCTTTGATCCCCAAATCAAAATATCCATCGTCATCGTACTATATACTATAAATCGTATTCATTTAATTTCATACAGTACATACAAACAAAACTTGACCTCAACTGGACAACATCACACCCTGACTGAGACTGATGCAGAGGTCTCATTGCCACGCTCAAGAGTATGCAGACGGCTGCCCATATGAGCCAAGACTTCATGAGCTTCTCGAATGTCTGATTCGAAGCGTTCCTGTTCCAACTTCTTGATGTAGTCCTGTGGCAATCTTGACAATTGGAAGTGCTTGCGTAAAAAGCATGGTTGAAAAGTTTAGATCATGTAATGACCCTCTGCCAGTAGAATACATTGGTCCTCATTGCAACAAAATGACCAGTCCTTTTGCCACTGTCAAGGCTAAAGTCAAGAACCATCTTTCATCGTGGACAAAGACGTAATGTCTGCAATGTCTGCAATAATCACCCGTTCCATGAAAAATGAAGTTTGAAATTTGAAATACACAACACATGCTCTGGTCTGATCTAAGTGCTTGAATCGAACTGAATGCCATAATCATGCCAACTACAATACGCTGCAGAGATTGATAGCCCATTTGTGTCCCAATTCATATTCTTTAGATAAGGCCCTGTTACTATAGAAAGCAACACTTTGCTACTAATTCACAGGTTTGCAGTCACCTTCAACATCTGGCGGCATACCATGTAGAAGAGACCCAAAGTGCCAGTGAAAGTGGCTGGCAGCAGCAAGGCTCGTTGAGGAGGTCCAGGAATAATGTTTTCCTCAGCCATGAAGTGCATCCCCTAGAATGGAATTTTTCGCCTTCGACTAAAACCTCATAGACCTGGAGAAAGCACAAATCTTCGAACTCCACGGGCTTTGGAAAATGGCAACCTCTCCACACTGTCTGAGGGCAGAAGCAGCTGTCATGGTATATGCATTGCCAGAAGGATATTAGATATCATGCCATATTGAACAGTACGATAGCAAATACGTGACACATGATGCTAATATGATAGGTTTACATTAGATTATAATAGGTTTACAGTTTGTATTGGATTGTAAGACTGCAGTGGTTTGGTATTTCCAACCAAATGCAAACCAGGTTCCATGTAGACTCCAAAGAGGCCTCCCATGAAGTAGAAGCTCCACAGTCCAAAGAGCACGGCCAACTTTCTGGCATCCACACCGACTTCCGCCCGCTCTATGTCGTTGAGTTGGGAGCAATGGCAGCCTTTGCGAAGATAGATCATGCTGATACGCCCCAAAGTGGAGCCAATGTCGGTCACGGTCCCAGTCACATGGGTGGTACGAATAATGGCACCGAAGTGCGATGTGCACATGGCATTCTGCAAACCGCATGCCGCAGCTACGAGACAGACAGGAAGTAATCTTCCAGGAATGAAGGCTGCTGACACCAGTAAGCTAGAGTTCAGCACGAGTGCCAAACCATAGAAGGCCTTGCCCAAGAAGTGCACTTGATTCTTATCGATCAACAGACCGCAGGCGTATGCACCGATCAGGAAGGAAAGGACCAGCAGGCATGCTTCTTTAAAGCTCTCCTCAGACATCATTCAACAAACTGTCTCTGTTTCAAACCGAATAAAGCTAGATAATAAAATCTGGAGAAGAAGACCAAGACGACTTCATAGCATCCCATTGAAAAGAAAAGGAAAACTAATTGTGAACTGGTTGTGATAAGTTTTGCAATTAGTATCAGTATAATTAGTACTTTAGTGTTTCCAGGTAACAATTTTAATGAAATTTTCAAGTCGGAGCGTCTGATCCATATTCGCCCTGATGGTATCCTTCAAATCGAAAGGCCATTGCTGAAGTGCTGCCTGTCACGTGCGATGCATAGAGATTCCAGCTTTTGAATGCCACCACATTGGCTGCACCAGCACAAGCCGCAAGGCACCAGCCAAAGCCCATGACCCAAAACTTGGGACGCTGGAAGCTCTTGCGAATCTGGGCCGCTTTCCTCGGTGTCGAATCCAATTCTACTTTCCTCTTGTGACTTATTGTAGGAATCTACTTGAAAGTTCACCAATGACTCAAATCCAATTCTTGAATCATCTCCCTTGTTTCTTGTCCAGAATCTGAAAAATGAAATACATGTTTGGTCATCTGATTAATCCGAAACTCTCTTTCATCTTCAAAGTATTGGGTGTACATGGGGATGCAGCAGCCTCCACCTGCAACTGGGTCATGGCGAAATCCAAAGATGCTGAAACTATGCGAGTCGCGCGTGGGGAACCTGGAAAATGCCTACAATCGGTACACAACAAGCTCAGTTTGCTGGCGCCAACACGAAGTCTCTTGTCACTGCGACAACTCAATGGAAACATAGTTAATGTATGTTCATGCGTTGAAATTGAATTAGGTGCAATAAGTATGGAGGCAATTGCTGACATTTACTCTTAGTTTCATTGGAAATCAGCAAGTTGATCCATCTGACCTAAGTAAGGCAATTATAATTCAATGAACAGTGCTCGATCAAGGGGCGCAGTGATCACCATGATTTCTTGGTATCAATTTCTATAGACATGTGGACACAATGTCACTACACGCCCATACAAATTCTGAAGCTGGTGAGCACCCTTGTCTACAAACATCTCTGTGCTGAAATTGTTTCTTGCCGTCTCAAGTTTTTAGCTGGAAAATCAGATTCCCTGAAACTGAAAACGCGACCCTCCTTGGATCCCCAGCAGACAGCGGGAGGTTTCCCACATCACTGGCCTGGAAATTCGGGAAACCTGCCGACAAGACAACGGCGCGGCGGTGAGAGTGGTCAAAGTTGCTAGTGGTTCGGATTTACTAAATGTGTTGAAGTGATGTGACTTGATTGTCTTGTATTTGAAGTCCAGACTCCGAATGAGCCAAGCAACATCAGCAAGAACTTTGAGAATTCAACTTGTCTATGTTTGGGAATGCCTGGAACGCTGATCTTCTACTTCCAACTTAAATCGGGGTCCCTTCATTGTTGGAAGTCCAACGTTCAAAGACCCAAGGAAAACCTCGGGGTCCATAAACAGCATTCGAAGGTCCTGTATCCGGTATCCCGCACGAGACATCTAAGGATTCACAAGTAGAAAGGTTACATGAGCAACACAAGGGGAAATCGAGTACATCATCCATCTGCAACCAGCTTTCTTTCTTTTGGCACCACAATGTAGTGCGGATTGAATGGTTTGGCTTCGAGCCGGCCCAGCGGCATTTTGTGCTCACATGGTTTTCAAAGGATCCGAAAAGCACATAAATTTGGATGGGCGGAAGACCGGTGCAGGAATCAACATCCAAATCGTCTGAAGACGAGTGTGTTGAAAGGCGACAAAATTTGATTTCAATCACGAATATCAATGGATTTCATACAGAATGTGTTTGAATGCACTTCCATCCAATTTGTCTCAAAGCCATGGCCAATCAAAGGAGCCAACAGGCCCATTCAAAAGGCCAACCAGCCGTGTGCAGGGGCATCACTCCTTTCTAAAGCTAGCAGCATTGCCTGCGGAGGAACTTCATACATTATCGACGCGGCAGCGCTGATTTTGCCAGCCAAAAAGGTGGTGATTCAGCGTAACGAGGCAACTTAGGCTCTCTGCACGGGAACATGCCGCCGTTTCACAGCCATGGAATCGCCTGAAGCGGTACTGTGCACCTGCAATCAGGTACATGCGTTGCATACAACAGCTGCTAGCTGCTTGAATTAAAGTCAACCATTTGGGAGCCAACGGCATAAACCTGCGGCGTTCCAGGAAGGAAAGGGGCAAAGAGTGATATCTTATCCTCACAAAACTGTTGTCCTTCGTTCAAAGTTGCTGTAGCAAAAGAACATCATGCACTTCAAATTTACTTCTAGGTTGCCTGGTTGCCTTTTCCAGTCCGGTCACACGAAGGGTGTTTTAATCAAGCTATTATGCATTCACCAACATTAAGTAACTTCTCAGAAGGGGATGCAACAGTCTCCGTTCACTGTTCAGCATAACAGCCCAAGGAACGCCCACACTCCACATCTATGCTGCAATCATACGTTGCCTATCTTGCTCGAAGCACTCTCCTGAGGACAAAATAGCTGCTTGTGATACCACATGACCTGTTCATACTCCCGATTTGATGTATGGAAACACCTCTGCTGTGTAGACATGGGACTTCCATTGCCTTTGACGGTTTCAACTTTGAAAGATCTACCGTGCCAAGACTCGCTCCATTCAAGCATTTGGCTATGTTGACGGCAAAGGTTTTCGAAGTCCGATTCCACTTCATGTAGCGCCTGGCAATGTTTGCATGACCAACTTCTATAGCCTATCTTCCTTCGGAGCACATATTTTTTCGCAAGGACAAGCAGCTGATGTTGAGAAAAGAAATCACTGTCATAACCACCAATGTCAACTGCATGAAGATCTATGTAAACATGAAATGTAAAATCACTGTTTCTTTGTTATATGGGGATACGTGCACGTGCAGTGGTCATTTTTTGCACACGTTTTTTCCATGACCACACAGGGTTGACCAGCCTCAATCATATGGCCCATCTCAACATCCAACTCTGATACCTCAAAAAGCAAAGGGTCAAACAGTGAAACTCCCAGGCGCTTGGGATCAATGAGCGCCAGGAGTTGCTATGACAACTTACGACAGCCACTTTCCATCGAAAACGAATCATTTACAAGTCCTGGAGTCAAGTCGGAGTAAGCCTCGCACAGAGGGATTACGCTCAAGAGCTTGCAAGCGATTGCCCATGTTCGCCAGGACATCGTGTGCTTCCTTGAGATCTGCTTCGAGCCGATCGCGCTCCAACTTCTTAATGTAGTCCTGCCAAAAAATCTGAAGGTACAACGCGAGTAGCAGGTTTGCATCCTATCGTCCCGTTTCGAAAAAAAAGCATGCTAACACACTGGGACCTTAAAATTTGCAAAGTGTCTTGCCCGTTTTCAGCGCAAGACACTTCAATGGTTGCCCCAGTCAGAAGGCGAACTCGCCCTCAAAAGCATGTCAAAATACGATCCCAGCCACTGTTTGGCAGAGACCACTGACCTTTGTTGATCCCTTTCAACGAATTTGAAAAAGTGGTGGATGACTCAGTTACCATTTGTTCCATCGTCCTCCAAAGAAATACCTCAGACGAAGACACTAGATCACCTTCCCAACCCCACCTTTAAGACTTGACGACAGGCCATGTAAAAAACACCCAAGCTGAAGGTGAAGCTTGCAGGCAGTAGCAAGGCACGTTGTGGAGGTCCTGGGATGATATTCTCCTCAGGGGGTTCACAGAACGCAGCGCTGTTCAACGATCGAAGATGGACATGGAGGGAGTAGGGCTTGAAAGGGAAGGACAGTCTCTTAGACGAAAACCATGACAAAAATCTAATATTGATGTCAATGACAATAATTTTAGCCACAAAAGGAAACTCATCTTGCAAATCTTGCCGTTTCATATGGCTGTGCTACAGGGTGGATGGAGGGTCGTTTGACTCATCTCTATCAAAGGACCTCTTGCAAAGACCCAAGGCCGGGGAAGGGTATGAAATCACCAACTTGGCTGCAACACATATCTGGTACGTCCCTTGTGAGGCAGCTCCAACTGAATCACGTCCCAAGATGTCCCATTGTTGGAACATCAGATCTTTCACCAAAACTGAGCTGAAAGCCTTTCAGTTTTTCAGTGGCCAACGTGAATACTGTCTGAAACGACTAGTAAAAGTCATCATCCCAGCCAACCTTCGTGCGAAAATGTTCTCTAAGAATCCATGTAGATACCAATGAGGCCACCTGTGAAGTAGAAACTCCAAAGGCCAGCGAGCACCCCGAGCTTTCCTGAAATCACATCCAAATCTTGGAGCTTGTTGCTCCGGCTCGTTTCCCCTTCGAGATTTCCTGATTAGAAAGACCTTTAAAGAAGATGTCGAGTACTGTTCAAGAAGCCTTGGGAAGCTGTCAGCTATCTCTTGTTGGCCGTGAAGTGCATGCGTCTATATATCTCTAAACATATTTATAGACAAGTCTGAAGTATCCAGAATGGTCTCGCCGACGACAGGCTGCAGGCTGCGGCCAATGCTCGAACCATAAACCATCTTCTAGAACGTTTAATCAAGTGACAACTATAATCTTCATTGATTCTTGTGTATGATCATAAGCCCATTTGAGAGGAATAATGAGTACTAATGGATTGATATTGTTTTTTTCTTTGCAACAGAATGCAACACAAACATCAAGGTTGCCTCATAGCACCACCTGCACAACTTTGCATTCTGAGCAGCTTGCATCCACTCCAACCTCCGCACGCTCCACATGATCCAGACGGGATCGACGACAGCCTTTACGGAGATAAATCATACTGATGCGCCCCAGAGTGGAGCCAATGTCGGTCACCGTGCCAGTTAAATGGGTGGTACGAATAATGGCACCGAAGTGCGATGTGCACATGGCATTCTGCAAACCGCATGCTGCAGCCACCAGACAGACAGGGAGTAACCTCCCTGGAACGAAGGCAGCAAACGACAACAAGCTGGAATTCAGCACCAAAGCCAGGCCATAGAAAGCTTTGCCCATGAAGTGCACTTGATTCTTGTCAATCAAGAGACCGCATGCATACGCACCAACCAGAAAGGAGAGGACCAAAAGGCAAGCCTCCTTCAAACTTTCCTGTTCTTTTTGCTTAGGCAATCACTGCCTGAAAGCAATCAGCCCTAGAAAATCGCACAAGTATTTATTAGATTTGAAAATAAAAAACCTGCATCAAAACTTCCCAGTCTCTGATCCCCATTCTCCCTGATGATACCCCTCCAAGCGGAAGGCCATTGCTGATGTACTTCCCGTCACATGGGAAGCATACAAGTGCCAGCTCTTAAAAGCGATGGTATTAGCAGCACCAGCACATGCTGCAAGACACCAGCCAAAGCCCATTACCCAAAACTTCGGTCGTTGAAAGCTCTTGCGAATCTGTGTGGCTTTCCTCATTCCGGAAGTACACAGGAAAATTCCACAAATCTTGTTTGCAGCAACAACATGAGAATCTTGCACGCAACAGGTGCCCCCCCAAGACTCATATGGCATATGGGTCACATTGGAGTAGGACTATTTTTGAAGGTTGCTGACCTTGAGGCTGGTATTTGAGTGAATAACTGGTGCACAAGAAACTCTTCCATCCTCTTCGAATGGGTTCTCCCTGTTGGCGACAATGGGGCAGTGGCGCCTGCCTTCCCATCTCGCACCATGCGAATGACGCTTCGATGCTTCAGTGGAGTCGGCTTCGGATAAAGCTGTGAAAAAGCTGCGTTTTCAAGGGCACATGCGACATGACAGGAAACGGAAAGCCACAATCATATAACATATATGTCGGAAAGTTGTGTTAAAAAGAAGTTTGGGGAACAGAAATGTTACCCTCAAGTCATGCATGGAAAATTATTGGGTGGACAGGAACCGTTTTCAAAATTTTCACCTAAGATCATCACCTTTGATAGCAATGGTAATCTGCGAAACACAAAACACCTGCAGTGTTTCGCTTGGATTTTCCTCGCCTTGGCCAGGCACATCGTCTAGCCTCTCAAAGCTGTGATTTCTTTGTATTTCGTTGGCTTGTGTTGTCATTTTGAATCATATCGTATTTCTGTATCTTCAATAATTGATGAATTGAACCCTTGAAGTAATCGAGTGGGCTTTGATCTCCAGACTTTTTTATAAGGCCGATGGAGGTGGGTTCGGATTTCATCCACGAAGCTGAGCGTCCCTTTCCCATCTTCCCACAGAAATAGGTGTCTCAAAAAGAGAGTCCTAACAAAATTATCTGAAAATTGAAAATGCCATCTGTTGTTTTTGGTGGAAGGCCAATGGATTTAGTTAGCCCCTATTTTTGAGACCCAAACCACAGCTGCTAGCCTCTTGCGAAGATGCTTCTCCAAAACAAAGACCTGGTGACACTTCATTGCTTCAATCTTGTGGCCTAAGAAACTTCGCGAAGCGCTACTGTCACACTGGTCACAAAATGCTCTATACCCACCTCCTTGGCCGTTCGATTGGTAGTGGGCAAGAGATCAGCCTCAATTGCAAGTTTGCGTATTGGTGTTTCTCTTCGGGATATTATAATTCTGGCAATCTGATTCTTCGAACCTACTCCTTATATGTAACTATCCAATTAATCAATTATATCTTTTTTGTGACAGGTACCCTCACCACTTTTAATGTCCCCCCGTTTCATTGAGATTGCTCCTTGGGTTCGCTCGCTGCAGACAAGTTTCAGAGTAGCTCAACTCTCGCAAGCACCAGGGCTGTCCGTTGGATGGGAAAAGAGCCGCCACCTGCAGTTTTTCTTAAGGGCCTCTGTTGTCCGCACTTAAATTGTAGAGGCTTCATGATCATAGGCAATCGTACAACTTGACATTGTTTTTGGAGACAAAATGTTCAAACATATTCAAACAGACCAAACTGATCCTCCAAATCCGTACAGACCGAACCCAAATAGTGTTATCTAGCTATAAGGATTTTTACTTCAAATGTACGAGTGGGTGACCACAGAATTCTGGACACATGAATACATATACATACATATACATACCATGATGATGACACAAATGCATGGGTTGATACGAACCATGGCAAATATGCACGAAGGGTCTGAACGGTGAGGGAGAGGAAGGAAAAAAGTTTCACCTCAAAGGTGCAACAAGTTGAAAGTGATTTCACACGACAAGAGATTCTCTAGATTGTTACCACTGACAAGGATTATCTTGCCCAAAAAGACAACAAATAACTCGGGAAATACCTTCAATGGCTGGGATCAGAAACAAACACTTACAAGTTTCATATGACTTGAAGTGGCCTCTCTGTCTCCGGTGGTGTCAGTACTTGGCATTGCTGCAGTTGATGTCACCAACCACAAGTTCAGGCGGAAAAACCGCGTATGTTTTCCAACTTCGGGTAATCTCGTGTTGAACCACGTGACTCAACGGTTTTGGCCTTCCTTCCCCTTTTCAAGAATAGTAGCACATCAACTTCTCCTCTGTAAACTTTCCTTCGAAAAGGAATGTTGTACAATTTACCCGTCATCAAACGAATTACCCCCTTCCCCGGAATGAAAATATCCTTTAAAACAAGTAGTCTTCTGACTAGACAGTTTTCTTGAGCTCTGGCCCTTTCTAGTTTCAATGTGAGATGACAACTAGAAAATCTGCTTAGATGTCTCAGTCATACAGCACTACAACCCCCTTGAAGCAACACAGGTACAAATCGTGTGCATGGGCCAAATCATGGAAATGATGGAACCAGTGCCACACCGTCAAACGTAGTTCCACCCCCACCTTGTCCGGCTGCCAAGCTCGCACCAAAGTCTCATCTGGCTCCTGGGTAATAGATTTCATGTTTTAACACGAAAGAAGGTCATTCTGGGAGGATTCATTCTTGGGTTGTGAACGCAATCTGAGTGATTTATTCATCATACAAAGTAAAACAGGGTTCCGCTTCCCAAAAAGACCGTCGATCTGAATCAACAAGATGTTTAGGAAGTTTGTTGCAAGCCAAAGCACTACTTCACTTCTGCATACGTTTGCTCTTTTAAACACGAATAATAATCCAATACTGCATTTATAGCTCATGCTTTGCAGTTGTTCAGCGGAGAAAGGATAGTACATCCATGTGCCAAGAGGGACGCGACCATTGAAAAAAGGCAAAAAAACAGATTTGAACAGAGAGGCAGGGGGGCAGGGGGCCTAACACTGGCAGGGGGTTGAGATAGAAATGCTTCAGTGTGATGCTTACTGCTTACATCTGCTTACTGTGAATAGATCGATGAACCAAAGAACTACGACATCCGACTCATCCGACATCCTCAGATCCTCCATCTTCACTTTCCAGTTTTGCGCCTCTTGGGCCCGTAGAAAGGGTCGTAGACGAGCAGCAAAGTCCCGACGATCCACCAGAAGCACCACACGAGCTCCAAGCTGAACGCGGAACCGAACCGAAGCTCCGTGGATTAGTGGTGGCGGTCGGGAGGTCAGGATTGATGGTGAAGCTATCGTGAAAAATCCTAACTAAGCTTATAACCGGCAGGGATCGGCCTGAGGTAAACCATCAACAGCCAAATCGCCGATTAAGTAAGTCATGTGTGGTCAAGAGATTACCTCTGCAGCATCAAGAGTTGAGGTCAGCAACTAACCAGACCAACCAGGCACCTCGAGTTTGCCGAAAAGCTGCCAGAGACAAAGTTGTAAGGTCTCGACCTCCTGGAATTCGGACCAGCCGCAAAAAAGAGAGATATTCTGATATAGTTTGAGGGTCCTCAGAAGATCTCAAAACATCATCATAGATAACCTTTTTAGGCATGGTTTTGTTTTTTTGTTCTTTCTGGATCCAGGTTGGTCTGTTGTGGGGTCTCATCACTTCCTTCAGATGTGGTGATTAACATGAGGTGATGACTCTAGCCTCTAGATCGGTCTTCCATTACCTAAATGCACCAACATGGGCAGAGGCCTTGAAGCACTGGCGAGATGATCACAACACGAGTGAATTCTTCAGACTGCCATAGCGGGGGTCGACAAGGAGATCTTGAAGTAGAGGTTCAACAAGAAAAGGAGACAGTTGCTGGCTTCAACTTGGACTCAAGGGAGGAAGACTCTATATAAATAAACTAAGCCCTTCTCTGGAACATTCAGACTGCTATATAGTGGAACCATTCATATCGAAAGGAATTACAAATGAAAATGATCAGAGACTTCGTACGTTCTAAATGAACAAACAAATTTCCAAGGTGAACTCTTAGCAGTTCCATCCAAAGAGATAGTCAAAGTGTCAAGAAGCTCAACCATGGACCATGGATATCATTGGCTGCCTGGGTTGACGACGCACAGAGCTATGCAACAAACGACTGAAAAAAAAACTTAGAAGGCCAAGAGTCACGATCAAAAATGCTCGTACTTCAACCTGCTCTTCTTAATTACCACTCTTTCACTGTCCGGGGGGAGCCCTTGCCCCGAGGGCCCACACCTCTCTCAAATGCGTGCGTAAGGCAGTCAGCGCAGCATCTGGAGAGGGTCCAGCCTGGGCAGTCAATTCCCATTCAATCCCTGCTGCAGTGCATCTAAAGGCAACTGCTGATTAAAAAGCTACCATGATCTTCAATCCATTCAATGATGCTTCTTTTGAGCTCAACACCCATATCTTTCCCAGCAACGGTGAGGCCCAAAAGAACAGCAAGTTTCGCCCTCCCTGTGGTCAACTGACAGGATCATCCAGTCGCCTTGCAGCTGCCTTGAAGAGACCTTAGGGCAAAGCAACCATTGCAACTGATGCTTTCAGATGCTTCAAGGTAGAGCAAGTCCAGCAGAGTCTGGAAATGTTGCACTGTTTTTGGTAGGACTCTTGTGGGTTGATTGCATCGACTCTGACTCTGCAGAACAGAGCTACATGAGATGCGTGTCAAATACGCAGACAAAACAAATGGAATGCTATACTCTGGCGCTTTAACAAGCAACAATCATGTTAACGAATTCTACTCCCTATAGCCATCTAGATGGCTAACGGTCGTTTGATGAACCTTGCTTCAAACCAGTTTCATGCAGAACTGTATCATGCCTTTCACACTACTTTAGGTTCGCTTGACACCTTGATCATCAGGCAAAAAGTAGCACAATCCGCTCCACAACTTTTGTGGAAGAAAAGACGTCAAAGACACTGTCCTGTGGGTAGTAGTTATGTCTTACATCTGAGAGTCTTTCGGATCATGTCCTCCCCGTGCACATTCAGATGAAGTCGCACAAACCAATGCATCTTGTTACAACTCATGATTCACTCAAATAGCGTTGAATCTTGGATTTTGATGATTTCTCCACTTCCTATCCTATACTTCCTATCCTATACATGGTAGCAACAAACTGTTTGGATTGAACATGCCACAATGAGATTATAAACGCTCAATCCACCAAGTTTGCAAAATTGCCAGGGGCAGTTTTTTTTCTTAGGGTCTGAAATTTTGGACCCTTAACTAAGGGGCGCAAATTTAGACCAGGCGGAGGTTCTAGGTATATATCTATATATCAGGTATCATGCAGTTTTCTGAAACAGAAAATTTGGTGCCCCCTGCCGGAGATGTCCGCGTTGCCCTGTCAGATCGAATCCACCCAAACCGGCGAAGTTGGGTACTTCGGTGAACAACTTGGAATTCAAATTCATATCTACAAAGGTGATCTGATATATGGATAAAAATGGTATCTAAGCATCATCCTTTCTTTCCAAACTTATGTTTTTTTTGTAGACATTGCTAAAAACCGCCTCACAAATTGTGGTAAATCACAACTCTGAACTTGCACTGTTAAGCCCGTCAAAAATCTAAAGCCTGCGAAAAGCCAGCAAAAAAAACAGCAAAATAGTCCCCCCAAAAGCCCTATTCCACCGGCAGACCACAGAACCTGGAGCTGGTGGTTTTCACCGGCCCCAGTGCAGATTACCTCGGTAAATAGTTCGACGTTTGGATTCTTGTGCACCAGACTCAACAAGAATCATCGCTACGAAAGGGGATTACATGAGTGTACATATACTATATTTAATCCACCTCACACAAGCAACCACCGAAGCCTTTAATCATTGATCATTGGATATTGCTACTAATCATGCTGCTTCCATTGGATGAAAGTGCTGTACTTTAGATGTATTGGAAGAAAAATGTATTGACTGTTCCTTTTTCTGCATCGTAAATAATCTTGTCTTTCAAGATGAGACTCCAGGGTTTGCAAAATTTTGTTGCTGCAAGTTGAAACGAAGCAAAACCAGCAATGATCCCTTCAACAATAACTAAAAGAGCTGTGATATCGATATCGTCTATAAAATGTATAATGAAAATGTATAATGTTTTTCACTACACTGTATATATATATATATATACATATATACATGTATATCTATATTGGATGCATCTAGGTGTCCACAAAAAAGAAGTAACATCACATATCGATTGGCATTTGTTGCTTTCCGGATAGACATGGATGCATACAGCACCCCTTTTCACCACCTTTATCCTTCATCCACAAAAATCCGAAATTTATGCATTCTTAGTCTTAGCAGTACTCTTTCTTTGCAACTTCAAAAGGTTGAGATGTTTCTTGCTGTCTACATTCTTATATCTGTGTCACCTGATTCTCTTGTCTGGCCTCTGCAAAACGTGCCCAGAGAAGGTCATCCTGAGGCCACAAAACTGGCACACGATTATCCAACTCTCCTTAATCGAAGAATGAAAACCTGTAAAATTAATAGGCCCTTGCAGGATGGGATTGAAATTCCACCTCAAGAGATGACCTAATCAAACCTCAGAACTGCTGACTCTTCCAGGGATTCATGTTTAGCTTCCATTTCAAAACCGCATCAGTTTATTCCCAAAAATGAAGTCAATTTTTCTTCCGTGGTCCAAATCGAGCTTGACCGCTTGACCTAGTATTCGATGGCAGGAAGGTCTACTGAATCTCCATACCCAAGAGTAGGAAAAAATTCTACCAAGAGATACCGGAATGTCAGCGATGGATGTGTGATACTTATTCATACGGAGCGCCTGCTGCTCCCCATGGGTCTGGAATATCTGTGTCAGTGCCTTCAGCAGGGTCCGTCGGGAAGGCTTAAAATACTAAATCGTCCATCAGATCTTGATATCAGCTGACAGCCTCTAGGCCCTGCCTCTGCGGATATGGTCTTCAGAAAGCCAGCAGCTTCAGTGGGTAAGACCTGGGAGAAGCTGCATCAAGTGGCAAGAGTTATTGGAATACCCGTAAACTTCTGAGAATATTGGAGGATGGCAAATTTCAGTGGAAAACCAATAGACTTTAGTCGTTTGAGACACAGTCATGTATGATACGCTAGCTCCCAGAATTCGACATTGCAACAAAGCAAGTGAAATTGCGGTGCTTTGCTGGTGACTTTGGTGACACCCCCACGTCAATGTGCTGTTGGTTAGCATTTATGTATTCATATCGGTTCATGATCTCTGAATGATGATCATTCATGGAATGTTGAAACTGACAGGGCCTTCAGTCTTTCTGTTTTGAGTAGTCATGCAGTGAGAGCCCATAACTCCTTGGTCAGTGGCGGGACAAACATGATCCTTTCATTTCAAACTGGGCAATGCTTCATGCTTTGTCCCCCTGACCCTCCAGGCTTCTCCCCGCACAGGGCTGTGACCATGACCCGCCACTTGAGTGCCGGTACCAATCCAGAAATGTCCAATAACGCACCAGCCAAAGACTCCTCTCCGCCCAGCCATTGATCGTGGGGTCCACGTCAAGTGTTGTTTCTTCCGGAAACTAGGAGTCAGGAAAATGAGGAAGGATGAAACATCGTGACGCGACCAAGTACCCTCCAACTGCACATTCTGGTTGAACCCTAAAGGATACCCGAATGTCACCTGCTATAAAGCATTTGTTTGGCACATGTTACTGGCTCCAGGGTGGGGAGAATACAATGTGGAGACCAACTTTTCCACAAACACAAATACGACGGAGACTTTGCGGATGTGGATAGGCAACGGAAACAAATAGATCTGCAAATAGTTGTGGATGTTGCCATTTGGGAACAAGCCCGTCCTATACAGACAGCATCTTCATGTTGACTTTTGAGTGCACAATCCAACGAGATCCAAACAACTTGCCATCTTTTCTTCTCAAAACCTATCCAAAAACAAGACACTTGGAACTTGGAAAACTTTGGACAGAGTGTGATTATTGTGATTCGTATGACATGTTTATTTTGTTCGGGCCCGAATCTGGGCACCTCCGAGCCACATGTGAAAAGATGCCACGTGGGCTTAACAACAGAGACAAGAAAATTTTGGTCGGACGGTGTTCTCGAATCAGTGTATTTCTATGCATTTTTAGCATCTAAAAAAGTATTTTCAGGTCATTCAAAGATGTGTTCCGTTTGGGGTCTTTGAGAAGCCTATCACCCTCCATATCTCGTGCTTATCTGCCTGTAACTATCCCATCACTACTCGCTACTCCCCTGCCTTTTCAGCCAAGCTTTCCATGAAGCTGTCCAAATGCCTGGTGCAACTGGGACGTGGTTTGATTCCCAAGAGTGAGTGGCCAATGGACATCCCTGTAACTTCTAGAACCAGATAGTGTGGTATTTTGTAGGGCCTGCTGGTGCAGGAACTAGAATCCTTCGAACTGAGTTAGGTGCTTTGACCCTTCCCAAAACTCTCCCCTCCTTCTTTGAGGCTTTCGACATCGAAGCTGCGAATGTTTTCGCTGCAGACTTCCCGGCACTGGCGCCTAGTCGACATACTCAAGCAGTGAAATCAACCAAACACAGAGGACTATGACTCACCAATCACCTATTTAAGCAACCACACAGCCAACCACTCAGCCAGCCAACCAAAGTAAAAGTACTCCAACTGCCCTGGAGCAGATCGCCCACCTTCACTCCCACATGCAACTCCAAGACTGCCGAGGAAGAACCCAAATGTGGCAGAATCGCCTGAGAACATTTATGTGGGAGATGGGGTCGCATAGAAGACAAATAGCCACTTTTGATTTTGATGCTGCTTTTGATCCGCGGGGAAAACATGACAAAAAACTCATCTATGTTTTTACTGCTTGGCTATCATTGGCCAAGACACTCCTGTAATGATGAATTGGCATGGACATGGCAAACGTAGACCAGCAGTGGATCCGGCACTACCCAGCCATCTGTTTTGGGGTAAGAGTAAGATTTGATGAAAGATGCAAAAATCAGACGGACTGCGCAACATGCAACAATATCCTTGAAACCATGACAAAAAACCTTTTCCGCGTGTGCTGTTCATGGCCTAGGTTGAAATTTGATGCAACGGGTTCGAAGGTAAATAACATTTTGGGTGAGCAAATTGGTTATTACACTTCCAAGCCTTTGTGGGATGAAAGTACACATACCTCAAAGGAATCTTTCAACGTTCAGTGGCAGCTGACGGATGTTCTCGGACATCGCAAAATCCACACATGTTCCCAGTCGCCTCTGCCACTCCAGCAGCTACACTCCAGTTGCCTGCAAAGATCGTTCAAGCAAAGTCAGAACGTGTGGTCCCAAAGAAATGTTTCAACCAGCACCTGGCACTTGCTGGCAAGTTTGCAGCGTTTTTGTTTTGCATCATGTTGATGAAACTTTTTTGGGAGATGCTCAAGGGTCAAAGATGGGCACCAAGCCCTGCAAATGCCCAGAATACCCAAGAATTGGAGAGGTAAAAATATAGGTAAAATAGCCGAAAATAGAAAAGTATAGAAAGAATAAAGATATACAGATATAGGCCGATACCGATACGCATACTAAAGGCAGACATTGATAGTAAGCATAAATGAAAAATAAAGATATTTAGAAAAAAGATCAGACAAATATGCGTAGATATGGATGAACAAAAATGGATTTACATCAATAGATAAACAGATGTAGACAAAGCATAGAAATTAATATGTAAACTGATGTAGATGAAAATCTATAGATAAAAGAATGGCGAATCGATGTGAATCCGTTCTACAAACTCAGTATGCAAAAAAATGGACAAATGTCGCTAGATATGGATATATATCGGGGGGATATGGATAAATATCAATGGATATGAAACAATATTGGAATCAAAATACATCGACACATACATATGCATACAAATAAAGACATACATATAAATATAGAAACAGGGGTAGAAATCAATAGATATGGGTACAGATTTAGCAATAAATAATTGTTCAAATACATGTAGATTTAGGAAAAAAATCTAAATTTAGATTAAGGTACTGACATTGATATAAATACTGCATAGTCATAGATAGGGATGTAGACATGAACACATGCATATCACTAAAGTCACTAAAGATTTACAGTAAACAATTTTGTGAAAAGGGATCATGGATATTGCATGATTTTCAGCACTTCCACTAAGGTCAGGTCACGCAAAACCCAACGAACAAAAAGAACCCAAACACCAGCGCACCTACATTGTTTCACTTGGTGTAACAGAAAAAGGTGTCGCCTCCATAAGCCAACACACAGCTGCTGGTCCCATGGGGCAGCAAAGTTCGCCCTATCATGGGAGACCAATTTGATTTGCTCAGGGAGACGAATTCAATTGGATGAGCTGGAAGATCCATTTTGTATTGGTGTCGCATGGGGCACCATTTCTTTTTAGGATGAACCTTTTGAATGGTGAAACAAAAATAATCGAGTTGTTTGTTCATCATCACCGAAACAACAATGAAACAATTTACGAACATGATTTTTTTCACAGATGAAATGATTGCAACATCATATGCATTCGTCACCTCTATCACGCTCCCCACGCTCCCCTGTTACTACATCTTGATGGACTGTACACTCACAACAGCCAATGCATCGAATGCACAAACCTGATTCTAATAATGCTAGCCCTACTGATACTACACTACTATCACTACCGCTTCTACTTCTACTTCTACTTTTACTTCTACTTCGACTTTTACTTTTACTTCTACTTTTACTTTTATTTATTTTACTTTTTTACCAACGACTCTCCCGACTACCGACTACCGACGGTATACCGACTACCGACTATTGACGAGGACTACGACCGCAGTACGACTTCGACGACGACTACGACTGCTGCTTCTCCTGCTTTCCTACTTGTAGAAGATTTCGTTCTAGAGTGTGATGCCCTTCTGTCAGCTACGAAAGAGTTGAAGTGTCGATAAGAAAAAAAAGGAACCTCAGCGAAAAGGCACATCACGCGGTTGCTGAATGAAAGAAAAAAAATCAAAGTATCATCTCAAAACTGCAAGTGAAACATCTTTACCCCCGGGCACGTCCAGCCCAAACATGCCCAGCTGTATACATGAGCGTACCCAGCACCGTAGCAGCACCAAGAAGGCCTTTCATGTCTAGTGGGCCCATGATAAGGCAAAGTGCTCTAGCTCTGGTGATAGCAACAGTCGCACGAGCATACGCTTCCTCAAGTTGCACCATTTGTTCATCCTCAGGTAAAGCCGGAAAATATTTTTTGCGGCCCTTGAGGAAACCAACTTTGGTTTGGGCAAGGATAACTGTATGAGCTGTCATGCCGCCATAGGTGGTGACTCCTCTGGAGACAATGGAGTCGTGGGATGAAAAAACCCAATTACTGGCACGAACCAGATTGGTCATATCATTGCGATTGTGCAGGACAGCCAAGCTGGACTTGGCATTACCACGGAAATCACAGCGTTCAGTCAGCCAGTCTAAAACCGCTCCAATGTCCTCGACAGCATGTCAGCTGTGGAACATCCCAAAAAAGTAGGGAGGAAGCCACCTCGTTGCGGTCTCTCATGGAGGACGAATTTGCCGACCAACTCGGCGCATCGCACACCAACCACGGTCTGATAGGTGACCTGAGAAACCCGTGCGCTGCTTGGATAACTCCACTTTTGGCGACCAACCACTTGGGCCGCTTCAGCAAAAGAGGTGGCAAGCATGCAGGAAGCCCTTCTCTTTCTCCACGCAAGCCCGCAACTGCAGGATCTATGGCAGTGGAGTCGTGTTCCAGGAGTTGTCGGATTTTCCACGGGAATGAGTCTTTAGGATATCGCATAGCAATGCCCCCAAATCATGCGCTTGAACAAATCGAGTTTGGCAACGCAGAGCCAGTGGGGAGTCTATTTATGCGACTGTACGACTAACGCTATGCATTAGACAATCCCCACCCAGTTTTGGCAGGATGCTACTTTTTGCAAACTCTAATCTACCCGGTTAAAATGGGACACATGCCAAACTCCGAAAAAAGAGTTCAAAACCCATTTCAAACCTAGACATGTTCATGACAGCAAAACCCTCATGACTGCTCAGATCAAAGCTCGGAATATCTCACTTTTTGGGCACTCACGAGGTGGATCCATTGAAGTAGGTCAGCTAAGCTTCCAAGCGGCCTTCACACCANGCTTGGTTATGGGCAGCAGTGATGGTTCCTGTAGTTTTCACACAATGTAAATCGAGCAAATCAACCCCCTGCCACGCTGTCTGAGCCAAACCCACTGCACCTGTAGAGAACGCCAACACAGCCGAGGACGTAGACGCCGCTAAGCCAGTGCCATGGTCAATTGCTGAGGCTGCAGCCAAACACATCGACTCCGTAACTCGAGCAATAGACCCTGCAACCTTTGTAAGTTGTTCCAGGAATTGACCACTAGCACCATTGGCCAACACCACTATGATGCAAGCCCAGCCCAACAACGACTTGAACCATCGCTTCAAATACTTGTGCCGCTGGTTGACGCCTTTGGGACGCACCACTGTAGGAGGCCTAACGGGTTCAGTAGGCAAAGAACTGGCGGATGGACCTCGACGCAGTGACGAACCATCCAACTTGTGAGTTGGCATGCCTCTTGGCCTCATGACTGGCGGAGGTGTTGAATGTCTTGCTCTTTTCTGTTTCACTGGTTTTTCTACCTCCCTCTGCTCCAATAGGGGCGGAGCCGGGATGTCCTCTGCGTCGATCTCCACCACTTGGGGGAAACCCATAGACTTTCCACCAAACACCCCCCAACCGAAAAATTCAGATAAGTGGCGACTCGCTTCAACAAGTGCAGTACCAATCCCCCTAAGATGAAAAGCAGCTTCCACTTGTGAGGCCGAAACAATATCAAGGTAGGTAGGTCTTGAAGACTGTTCTGAGGCCCAACGTCCTCTTTCCCTGATGTTGCTGATGTCCACTCCTCTTGAACTTTCTTCTGTGGCAAAACCTGCCCGAGGTGAATGAAGGGTAAAACGAACCCCCGCACCCAAGTGTTCCCCCACTTGAGCCAGGAGCTCCCGATACTGGGAATATGACACTGGAAAAAGCAACGCGTTTGGCTCTGTGCAATGCGCCAAGCGCCACAAAAGCTTTGATACCTGCAAATCCCGCTCCCACTCCAAATAGGTGGTCTGTTCTCTTTGCACCTTTGTTCCGGCGCCAACCCCCAATCGAAAAATGAATCTAGGACAAGAAGAAGTTGGTCTAAACACATGTTGCTCACGAAGCCCCAAGAGTTCACTCGGCCTCAAACCTGTCAAGCACTGAAGCACAAGACCCAATGCAACGCGATGTTTGCCCAAGGCGGTCAAATGCAAAGCCAAAAGCTTTGCTGGCTCTGAACAGAGAGGAACTGTATGTTGAATACTGCGAGTCCGAGTCAGCCCCTTACTCGCCCTTTTAGTGTACACTAGCTGCCCCTTGAGTACAGGTAAGTGAAATTCAAGAGACGCAACCAGCAATTCCAACTTAGAAAGAGTCAGGGACTGCTCCTGTTTGAACTCCAGCACTAACTGATCCAGCTCTGCACCGCAAGTTGGGTTTGCCCTTCGCTGCACCAAGAAAGCAACAAAATCTGACAATGCACTACGATACCTCTTCAAAGTTGACACGTTCACCGATAAACAGTGATGGACATCCAAATGCCTAGGCAAACAGGTGAGAGTGCATTGACCCCCGCTCATTGGAGTCTCGAAGCTCTATCTGCGGGCATCTTAACTGACTGCACCCACGGCAAAATCAAACGAATGGATGATGAGAGAACCAAGGCTGCCTTTTTCCTAGCATAAACGTTTAAACCCCAACACGAAGAACGACCCCTAGTGAAGACACTCTTGCACACCATGTTATCTTGCAACGAATACCAAATCTTTTCATGACTGGCCCCTTCCGTTGTCAGCCACCTCAACGCTTTGCATACTGCACGTGCTTCTCCAATGGCTATTGGGTCAGAAAATTTCCAACGTCCATGCATGACAACTTTCCACCTATCTTCACAAAACAACGCATCAGGCAAAACCGTAAATGGGATGGTAGGAACAATGACCCTCTCTGGATTGGAGAGGCCCCCTTCGCTAAGATTGAGAGCGAAACCCATCTGCTCCGCACTCACTCTCAAGCAGTCCAACTCCTGGGAAGATATCGGAGTAATGCACACTCCAAACCCCCCATGGTCTAAATCATTTCCCCCCATTGCATCGGTTGCCAACAACTTGTCACTAAATGGAAGGTCTACCTTCAACTCCATGAAACGAACTGCCCAAGCCATCTGGATCAACTCACACCTCACTGACGGCCAGAGACGAACTACCTGTCCTTGAAAGCGATCTATGAAGTTGTAAAGCACAAAAGGCACCGAATAGACATCTCTCCTAAGTTAGGCCCCGAACGACCACACACCTACTATAGCTCTCATCAGGTCTACGTTGACAAACCGGTGACTGCTGAGTTCGATCAAAGCTGAAAACAAAAGCATCCGTTTCTTCAAAGGCAAAGAGAAAACACGCTTCTCTGCGTCCCAGGCATACCCAATCACTTTAGAAAGCTCCTCATTCGTGACTCGCTCTGGAACAATGACACCCAGCTTCTCCATGCCCTCCGCNGCCCTACTGCCCTTATAAAGGAAGTTGAGGAACTTAATCAAACCATTTACTATCTTACACAACTTTCTCTTTCGAGTGAAACGTTTTCGAACACGAGCTGAGGCTGAGACCGGTTCATGCGGAAACGAGAGACATGGCAATGGAAACACTTCGGGCAAATAAGACTTGGAAATTTCAGCCGGAAGTTGAAAATGCGACGCAAGCTGCGAAAAAGTATCAGCTTCACCGCTATCCTCAAAAAAATCATCAAAACTGTCACCCTCTGGAGAAAAAGACGCCATCACAGAGGCACTAGGGTGAAAGGCCTCTGGACCGTCACCACATCAACCATGCGTGGTTGGAGGCTTGGAGCCCCCTCCTCCAGTTTTCTTCTTATTGCCACGACCTCCCTTTCCACGACCCTTCTCCGAAGGATTTCCACGATCAAAACCTCCACCCCTATGGGCCTTCGCTCTTTCTCTTCGTTTAAACTCTGACTGTGAAAACACCGAAGCTTCAGAAACTAGCCAAGAAGGTGCTATGTCATGAGATAGATTGGTGGGCTTGATAGCAAGCATGGAAATGGCAGCATCACGATCACCTGTCCTTCTTTCATGCACATAGGATGCTAAACGCCTCAAGGCTACTTCCACAGTATCACTTTTGGCAATCAACGACAAAGCTTTGGGATGACTACCCTTTGCATCACGAATGACAAAATCCACAAGCGAGGCCTGATTGAAAAGATCAATATAAGTGCTATCATTTCTCTTTTCCAAAGGAATCATCTGATTCAGCCATTCTCGGACTGACTTGGCTCCCGCAGAACGAAATGAAGCATAAATCTCTGGACCTGCTCGTTTCAAATCTGAGGGAAGCGTTGCCTCCCATCCTTCCTCATCCTCCAGTCCTGCCTGCCACTGTTCATCTCCTCCTAAATCAAAAAGAGCTGACGAATGTGAAAGAGCACCGGAGCTTTCAAGTTCACCTAACTTCTCTTTCAGTTCAGTGACCCGAGGTGGGGTACCGGCACCATCACCCAGATAGCCATGAGTCCTCAGAAGACTCAAAACACGAGGATCCAGGTTTTTAATAGCATGAACCTCAAGCCAGAAATTCTTCGCCCAACTTGGGAGAAGAGCTGCTCTTGAAGACCACTTAACCAACAAGCTCTTCACTGCTTTGCCTTGCTCCTGGACTTGCTCAATCGCATGCCGGCTAAGAGGTGCATAAACTAAATCGGACACTTCTGCCTGTTTCGAATCAATGTTCACAGCTGCTGCACCACCTCCCACAGGGCGTGCTAAAACTTCTTCCACAATGGAATCGGCGATAGCCTTATCACTATCCTGCTCTGCAAAACGATGAGGTCTTAGACAAGAAGCTGGGTTTGAAAAGAACAAGGCACCACTTAGCAACTTCACATCTAGAAGACCATCAGGGAGGCCTGCCACTACTCCAACCTCATCAGAAAAGTCTCTATACTTTCCATCGGCTACGACTTTCACAATCTGACCAATCGCTGGTTGCCAAGAGGCAGAACTACTGGCCTCAGTAACCACAGTCATCGGGTTTGCAGCCTGCCTTGAAAGAGATGTCAAAGACCGCATCAGCTCCGACGAGCCCTCAAGATGAGGAGCTCTCTCAGTCACCACTGAGAAGGTTCTGTTCACAGTTCTAGATGGAGCCTGAAAACGAGAAGGCTCAACTTCGCTACTACGAGAAGATCTCGCAAGGTCTTCAGCACTAGACTTCTCGCCACTGCCTGTCCAAAAACGTCTGGCAAAAAAAAATGCAGAAGTTCCCGAAACAATAGCCAGTAAGGTAAGCAACAATGAACCTCGGCCGGTCCAAGTAACAAAGTAAATTCCCTCAATGCCAGAAGCTCCAAGAACTCTCTTCTCTGAAGATTCTACGCTGACCATGTCTGCTACGGTCGAGCAGGCTTCCTGCCATGCATCATCATCGCTTGTCAGATGTTCCAAACGGCTCCTGGTCTGCACACTTCCACTTGCACTCTCCCAAAGATCACAAACAAATTGACACCACTCCTCCTCTTGCACGGTCTGCACTAGAGGAGCGCCAAAAAGTGCTAAAGACAAGATGGCTTCTGGAAAAGTTGCAACTTCGGAGTCCAGAGAGTTGGGTCTGCTACTTCCCAAGGTCTGTCTCAAGTGTCAAACAGCACTATCGACCTGGGAATCACTTCGATCTGCCAAGTTCCACTCCCGCAGGACACTACGAACGGCAGTGCGAGTCGCACCACCAACTCTCATCAACAGAAGCCGCCTGACGACCACCCCCAATAACTTGAGCTGTAAAGTTCTCAGCAAAAAGAGAGATCTTCAACTCTCAGATCTTGCACTTTTCCAAACAAACCAACAAAACCGGAAAAACACAAACACAACAACCAAACAGCACCACAGTGCAAGAGCACTCACCTTTCAGTAAAAACTGTCTTCAAACGACTAAAAGTCTGAGGCAACATAAACCATCGTGAAACACTAAACACTAAGACATTCACACATTTTTGGAAAAACACAATTCGCAACCAAGAGTGAATCAAATTAACAAAATCACTTTGCAAAAGTCTAACAGGAGCGACACCAGCTCAGCTCGAATATGCTGCATCTCAGCGATCCAACTAGGAATTATTTTTGTTGCAATCCACAGCTTTTCTGCGTCGAGCCACGAACCTGTATCCGCCCCGTTCTTGATCTTGTTCCAACTTGGCCTCGGTCAATTTTATTTGTGTTCTTGCTCATTACTATTGCAATGTTTGGAAAGTTGATAAGTTGAATTGACCAACAATTAATAAAATTCAACTTGCCTTTTCAAGCCAGACTTCAATGCCAAGCTGTTCGCAACGAGATTTTTCACCTCGCTCAGTTTTTTTTCCGCGAAGTAGAGTTGTACGAAGGTGGTGGCAGAAGTTCAAGAATAAGAACTGTAGGAGAGATTGTGTTGACATTGATGGATCTGTCTTTGAAGAATACCACAGTTCCATTTTGGATGTTCGAACACAGATCACCTTCTTCTGAACATGAGGACGTTCCACCTTTCTCTCAGATGTTACGAAGCCATTCTTTGTGACGTCAAAAAACAGCATATCGGGTCGAAGACCTTCGTTCAAGGCAAACTTGAGGTCAGAGTGCGTACATGGACCTTAAGGTCACCTTAAGGTCACCTTAATCACCTTCGAAGGTAAAGACAAATATGCTTCGGTCAAAGTCATCTTAAGGTCATCTTAAGGTTAGAGCACGTACATGGACCTTAAGCTTACCTTAAGCTAACTTTAAGGTAATCTTAGAAGGTAATCTTAAGGTAAGACAAACATGCTTCGTTCAAGGTAATCTTAGGGTCAGACGTTCATGGACCTTAAAGGTTACTTTAAGCTGACCTTTAGGTCATCTTAGTACACTGACCTTCTTAAAGTAACCTTAAGGCAAAGACAAATATGCAGGACGGATTCTATGTCATTTGATGTCAAGTGTGGTGGACCCATAGTACTGTGGGGGGTCTTGGATCTGAGG
>DF242982.1:27493-46406 GCA_000507305.1 Breviolum minutum Mf 1.05b.01 | reverse complement strand
TATATATATATATATGTAGGCTACATATTCCAGTTGCATAAAGCGACCATATGCTACCACCTCTGCACTATTCACGTGCCCTGATGAAGAGCGAGCAAATCAACAAAAAAATGCCGACATTTCCTTTTTGCAAATGGCACTAGCTGCCACAAGAACAACGTAACAACAGCCGTTTTCAAAGGAAGTGTAGTTGGTGTTTTCTAAATTCAATCTGAAAAGATATATTACACTACACATCCCAAACCCTCCAAATAGCTGGTGAGTAGGTGTTTGGAACCCCCTAAAAGCCTTCAAAGGAGATTTTGGGGAATCAAAGCCGCCCACTCAATAGCTGGATGTCTTAGGGTGAAGGGATCTTCCCGGTTCTTTTGGGAGGATTGGCGGCTTGGATCCACGTGGGGCGACAATGATTCAGCTGGATTGATGTATCCAAAAGAGATCTCGAAACAGCTTCCCTTCTGTGTATTTACAATAGTATCGTGTATTCAGACATATTTTATAAATATAATCATATATGAACATGACTATAAACAATATGTATAAATGGTATTTGTTTATTGTATAAATAAATGAATTCATACTTTGTATTACTGTCTCAGTCTCAAAATCTATGTAAACAAATACTGAGATGTACACTGCGTCCACCACATCAAATACATCAACTTGTAATAACAGTATACATATTATGTGCGAATGGTATGCCACCAAGGGGGCGTTGAGACCACTGCTCGCGGTCCGTCTTGCGATCTTCATGAACAAACGCCTCCAAGACAGGCGACCCGAACCTCGGAAAGGTGGACATATATTAGTTTTGAACGTCGGAAGGTGGGTTTTTCCGCCTGTGTATATAGAGGTTATGTATGTTGAACAAGTGTGTATCTGCTATTATTTTACATACTAGTATATGGAACTCCCACTTTTCTTTGTAGAGTATATAAGTTGATCATATCTAAGTTGCGTATATATTAACATGTCGTTTTCAACAATGCTGAACAAGGCAAAAGGTGTTCCAAGTGGCGTGTCACCCATTTGCTCAAGCCATTCTTCATAGCGATCCTGCCAAAAGGAGGCCATGCCATTGCCACGGCACAACCTGAAAAAAAAGGGCGTCTTGGTTAAGCCAAGACGTTTTACACCCTGGAAGATTAACATGGAACCTACAAATCACCCATTTAGAAAGGAAAACGATCTTCCAAACCTCCATGACTATGTTCCATGTTAATCTTCAGGGGTGTACCATAAGAAACCCAAATAAAACCCAATGACCTCCTTAGCTGATTCTTCTGGCTGGTGATTCAAGATGTAATTCTGAGTTCCTTTTCTTTTGATTTCTTGAACCCCAAGACATACGATGGCATACGTGCTGCCACGAGTAAAATTCACGAAGTTCCCCCCAATATAAACATGGTAACAAACACGGTATACTTACTGCCAATAGTTGGCATTGTTTCAATCATATCAGTCAAGTTGGATCACTTTCCCAATCTTTTCATATCTATCCACTGAAACGTCAGCTGGTCAGTCAGCTGGTCAACGAAGGACGAAGGCAAGGCCCACAGCAAGATCATCCAAGAGTTTCACCACGGACCACGTCAGACGGGACGGGTGGGCTGACCACTTGGGGGATCATCCCAGCTACTGAGAGGTTAATAACCATGGTGAACCTCAGTCCCCATAAAATCGGGTTGTGGGACCCCTTCCATCTAAACAGCTTTTTTTTGGAGTTTACTACTAACCACTTACAAATCCGTTTGGATGATCCAACAAAAAACATCGGCTTCAGGGTTTCATTTGCGTCTTTCCGCCGTGCGACTTGTCGTTGAGGTAAGCCACTTCTGCATCCCAGCGCTCCTGGGGGAGGTTGTTGTTCAGAACTCACCAGTGCTTGAAGCAGCCAAAGTGAAAAAATCCAACACTACAAAAAGCCAACAAAAAACATCCATGAATTTCCTACATTCACTCATTTTATCAGGTGAGGTTACGAAGCCACACCCTTCGTGTCCCAGCGGCCTGTTGTTCTTTTGCGGACTGAATCCGATGATTGGTTTTCAATCCAAAGCGTTGTAACGTCAAGCGCAGGAGATTCTGCAAATCCACGCCTGCAACGTGCAACTTGAAGAATTTTGTGAAATGAATTTTGCCATGGGTTTTTCCTGGGGGTAAAGGCATCATCAACGTCATGAAGTTGGAGACAATTGGAGCATAGCTTCAAAATGCCACCAATCCAACATCCCCTCAGCATATGTGTCTTCTATTGTTCATTATACTTGAATGATATATATTATATATAGCTGTTCTTCTTAGTATTTTAGATTTCCAACCTCCCAACTGCTGTCCCAGCTACGCTTTGATTCCAATATCTTTGTGGTAATGTCTTGCGATTTGCCGGCATCCAACAACGACCTTGGGGTGTCATCCAGCAGCCACATCAAGGAAGGCCATCCCTCTCTATGAAAATAAAGATAAATGCGCATAAAAAAAGAAAACATACATACATAAAAAAAGCATTTTGTACATCTATAAGCAAAACTTAGGTCCCCTGCTAAAGATTTAAACTTTTAGTGGGTTACATTACGAACCCCCCAATACTCAAAGGGGGACTACCCATAAGGTGTGCCAGGACATCTATCAGGGCCCTTTTCTGAGTGACGTTCACCTTCACATGGTTTCACTTTTAATACCAGGAATAATGCGTAGGGACATGTTGCAGAAGAGCCTGTCCAGAAATAGGTTCCTTGGAACTATATATATATATATATATGCCCATCCCATGCTTCCACCTCTCAAATTCTCCTTCCAAGCAGAGGATGTATGCTGTATGAAGGGGGTTTTAAGTAGCATGGTCAAGCACAGACCCAAGCAGCAAATCCATTATACAATAAACCACTTCCGGGGTTCATTTAAGAAGCAAGCGGACAACAAAAAACAAACATACACGCATGCAAAGTAAAAAAACGTGTGGGGCTCACGTAAGAACGAGAAGCCAGCTAAAGGCGCAATCACATAATATAGACATATTATTTATATATATATATATATGATTAAAAATATATAACATGCTCCAAGCAATATTCAATAATCTATTTCAAGGAAACATCTCATCTCTGTCGAAGAACTTTCGAAAAATCATGGCTGCTCCCTTGTCCGTGGCAGTACGTAGACGACGTTGCATGGTGTTTGTGAAGAGTCGGTTGAACCTCGGAACGGGACGGCAGCTGCGGTCTGCAACTGTGTTAAACTTAAAGAAATTGCATGTATGAGTTTCATACTGCGTGTGCTGTTTTTTTCATATCATTTTTCAATATGCTGACAATTGATGTTTCAATGATATTTGATGCTATTCTATTTTCGACAGACTATGGAAAACATATTTAACTGCTTCAATTTTTGTTGGGAGGAGCCTCCTCCTACTAAGTTACTAAACTGCCTTTCAGGAAGTATCAATCGGATTCAATGGGTGAATGCCTACAAAGCGGAGTTGTTGAGGTATCCGCCATGGCCTGACTACTCTCCCCTCAGCACTCATGGAAGTAAAACACGGAGTAACAAAAAACTATATAGGCATTTGGTTTCATATGAATGACTAGCTGGTCGTTTCAACCCAGTTGAAACTTTCCCCAAGTAGGGGTGAAAATAAAAATCTTCAAAATCCTTCAAAACCACCATCTAGATAACTACGATTGCTTTGATCACCTTCAACGGTGAGTGATCTATTAATGTTTTTTTTTCAACCTGTCCTATCCAAAAGAAAAACATTTGGGGAAGTTGATGCAGTTCAATGGCGATTTTGGGGGCAATCCCGTACTCATCTTCAGGAAGTCTACCCTCTGTTCCAACCGTTGGGGGCTTTCTGCATCATGTGTCCAAAACAAAACTTTGTATGTAACTAGCTGGCCGTTGGAACCTATCTGAAAAATATGATCGTCAAATTGGGTTCATCTTCCCCAAATAGAGGTGAACCTTCCAAAAAAAAATTGAGTTGCCACCACCCAGAATAGATATACATATTTCAATAGGATTTTCCATTATAAACCATCCATTTTGGGGTACCCCTATTTTTGAAAACACTAAGATAACTATGAGATCAGAGTTGATGGTCCTAAAGTCTGGCTGGTTCCGTTGTGACTTGACGGAAGCTAAGAAACCATGTGACTTCCATCCACATCCATCTAGGGAAAACCATGTGCCTTCTAACCTTCTGGGCAATACTTGCGTACTATTCACCATGTTTTTGGAAGTGGTTACAAGATGTTTCATGCATGTCATGCTGTGAGATTTGTATCCAAGAAAATTACAACACACCTTTTTGGAGCACACCCAATCGGCTATGCCCCGGCAACGCCAACTATGAAAGGAATCCCTTCATCATAGCCTCTTTGTAAAGGTTGCTCGGGGTGTGTTCCAAAGGTGTGTTGAAACAACCGTAGATTTGCAATATTTGGACAAATCAATCTATGACCTTTGCCCAACATAGCCATGGCGCTGTGCTTTTCGCTCCTCCAGCGTTTGCTTCATACTGCGCCTACCGGGCCAATGAGACGACAGTAATGTTCTCCAAACCTCCAAATCTCATCTTACCCAAAACAATAAAACAACCATAACCCTAAACAAAACAAATACCATCATACACCATTCTTAAACATCACCATTTTTCAAAAAAAACAATGAAGTTGTAATTCAAGTTCTTGAATTTTTATACTTTGTCTCCCTGTTTGAATGGTTCCTAGTAAAACAAACATGTTTTGATCCTCCTCCATCACCAACACCATCCCTTCCCGCACCTGGAAACAAACACGCCTGACTCTGAGGAATCAGACTCCGCTGAGACGGACTTTTCCGAAGACTTTTCGCTTCCGGAATCCTCGTGCCTTAGGGTCCGGAAACAGGGGAAACAGGCCAACAAGAATCTGTGAACATCCGCGCATAGATAGAGGTAAGTTACGTATATTCCTCCCATATAAATTTAAAAAAAACAATCAGTACCTGAAAAAAAGGGGGGGTTGGTGAAGATCATGCATCTTCTTTTTGGGATTTTTGTTGGGTCTTCATCTTTTCAGGCGCGAACTGCTAGTTTCGGGGAGGGTATACCATGGGGTCATTATGTGTTTTTTTTCGAATTATAGCTACTCTTCACCATTATCATCTCCAGTTCCCTCGAAAATGTCAGGCATTTGATGGAACTAAGCCGCCATGTTTTCAAGGTCACGTTACTGAGATTACGGAGATGCCGCGATGAAATCCAGGTCTTTTATCATGAGACTGTCGATTCTGGTGAGGTGAGGTGCTGCCTCACGATGACAAAAAAAAATATATATACATGGGGGTTGTGCTAAATAAAAGTTCCCAGGAACCCCCCTTTCGCAAATCTTTCGCGAATCTTTCGCCTCCTTTCGCGGTCCCATAAGGGTTGCATTTTCCAAAATCAAGAATTCGTATCAGGAATCAAATATATGGAATCAAACAAACTCGAATACAAACTATACAATAAATCGGTTGTTGTTTGCACGAATGAATGGAAGCAACCAAAATGTCATTGTGATATGTTGCTTCTTTTCCCTTGGACCAATATCAGGCATGGCTAAACGCAGCCCATTTTGGGCAGGACATGGCTCGAGTGGATACGTCTTTCGCGCATCTTTCGCGCGCCTTTCGCGAACCTTTCGCTCGAAATCGTTAAAAAAAATTAGTAGATACTAAGACTATCTCCTATCTGGTCTTTCGCGGATCTTCCGCAAACCTTTCGCCAACGCGTACATTTCTCGAAAGGTACCTTTCGCGCAGACATCTCAAATCTATGCCTGTGGACCTCGATTATATAAAACCTTTCATGGGTTTTTGCACGACTCTCACATATTTAAATACATTGACATATATTCTGAGTCCAAAGGGAATCCCATACTGGTACTGGTAGTGGGATCAGCCCTTGATTGGAGACGGAGAAGGGTATGGAATTGCAACAAAATCCGAAGCTTGATGAGTGGAGTCCACTATAATCATACCCTCCTGGGAACGATCACATATCCCACCTAGAAGAGGAAAGTCATCTTCCCAGCTCCCTTTAAATGAGATATGTGATCGTTGCCAGGAGGGTATAATAAAAAAAATGGACCACTTGTCATTGACTCACTTGCATAGGATCAATTTTAGGCAGGGGATGGGCTACAAAATCTTTAAGTTGTCTTCCACTGCAACCTGCTTTTTTCAGGAATGAGGTTCTTGTTTCAGGTTTCAAGCCTGTTGATAGGCAACAATTTTATGTTCTAGATGGTATGGAACCGTAAGCAAATGAATCTAAAGATACAGTATACAGTAGATACATTCCTTAACTATTCCATTTTGAACTGTATTCAAGTGTCACAAGTGTCATGTTCTATAAACACCCTTATGCAAATAACTCTAACCACATGCTATTCACATATAGATACCCACATCTAATTATACATATAGAATCAAATTATATTATACCACCATCAACCTCATCTTTCATTTGTTTTAGGGTCTCTTTGTCCGGTCCAAATACAGAATGGACCTCTCTCCAAGCGGCTCATCAAAGACAACGGAAGGCCCGTTTTCCGGCACGCCCTCCATAGGAGACCTTGGAAGAGATATCTGGAAAATCATGACCAAACATGTACCGGTCATACGTAGTCAACAAATCCAGTTGCTCCAGATTGGTTTGGGGAAGGGTGTCCAAAAGGCGTTAAATATATTAAAACATAGATATCAAGTGTTTGAAACAACCTACTGTGCTTTTGTGTGGTACCTTCCTGTCCTGGTTGACCTCATGGAAGTTTGGCAAAAAACAAAAAACGCAAACTGCATGAGATCAACGAGCATGGCTTCAAAGCGGAGAAATTTGTATGTATTACTCATGACTCAGCTGAACCTGAAAAAAAAACGTTTCTACGTACGTGCTGATTTGAAAGACACTTCAAGGAAATGATATCTGTACATATACAAATAAAAATATGAATATAATGTGTATATATATATATATTTATAACAAAAAAGCGTCTCAAGCCACACGGTATGGATTTGTTGGAAGAAAACAAGTGATTCTAGATTCTGACAACAAAATAGGCCACCGGGTCATCACTAGTTACTCTGACAGTTGTTTGGTTGGCCCCACGAGCTATCCTGGTTGCTCCTGCTTTCATGATACCACATTAGCAAAGTGGCGACTCCTGTTTTATTGGAGCAGATTAATTTCTTGAACTCCCTCTGCAATGCACAAAAAAAAACACCAACCTTAACACCTTTTCTAAGAGAATCCCTCAATGAACATCAAGACCAAAGACCACCGAAAATCACCACAAGAATCTCAAACTTACTGGATTGTATATGGTGTAAATACAAAAATACATATAAAAATCTACATCTCTATATACATATATACCTATATTAATATTATATCATATTCAACTTCGCAACCTTTGCACTGGATCACCTGGATACATTCCTTCAACATCCCCTCAACACCGGCCCCTCCGGTCTGTCCGGCCATGGCACTGGCGCCCACTGGCATCCACCTTGGGCTCGATGCGCGATTTTCGTGGCGTCCTTAGCTGGAATCCAATCCAAGCCTTGGGGAAATCCCAAAATCTCAGAGGTTTTTGCTTGGTTTTTCTGGAAAAACTTACAAACCGCTTCTTCCAGCCCAACATGTTTTGGTTTTTGTTGGGTGTTTTTTGGGCATCATCAAAAACTTCATTTTGCATATTTTTGTTCAGTACTCAAAGCTGAAACCCAACAAAAAACCATGGCCGTGCACTTGCGGGTGGAACCCGGCGTTTTCTGGTTGGTTTTTCCAGATCTTAAGGACTACTTAGCCTGGATGGAATACATGTCCCCCCGAAAAATAGTGGTTGGAAGACTGCCTTCCTTTTAAAATGGTCACTTTTTTAGGGAACATGCCAAGTGGGTGGGGGGGGGGGGGGGCACCTTCCTTGCAGCAAGACTTTCCTATACTTTCTTACTTGTTTTCTCCCCAAACGACTCGTTCGCTCGTTTTGAGGGATAAGTTGTAAAAGCTATCCATTCCATGATGAGGAAACATGTGGAATAATAATAGGAAAAACGACTGGAATACTTCGCTTGTAATTTGTAAAAAACAGGTAACAGAGTCAAAGGTCCTGTTTCGAGAATATCATTGACTAGAATACTTGATATCTATACATATAAGATCGTATAAGATCATATATATATATATACATAACCACTTACAGTACTTAATAAGGCCCCCTCAAAAACATCAAACCCGTTCATCACTTCATCCTTTCCCCCCCCAACCATCTTCAAATTGCACCCACCATGCGAGGTGCTTCGTGGTGTTCTTCGGGGCCTCCAAGGTTAGTGCGTCTGAAGCCTTCATCAACCAGGAGTTCCGTGGTGCAGGCCTCAAGCGTTCGGTTTTTTCCACGGATTTCCCCTAGGTTTTTTGGAGAAAAAAAAACTAGATGACACAACCCTATACACCATGTACAGCCTGCAAGATTTTCCCGGATGGTGAATCCCTACAGCCATCACCCATGGAGAAAAGGAACATGATCTAAAAACCAAGCCTCCATGATTCATGATGTTCCATTTTTGAATCTTCAAGGGTGTACATCCAACCACCCTTTGAGGAGGTATGACTAGACCCCAAAAACAGCCTTCCGAAAAGAGCCAAACCTGAGAATGTATTTGGAAGACTCCGGCAACAAAAATTGTTGCATGAAAATGCTGCGATTCATTTTTTTTTGATGACCATATATCATCAAGTTGATGTTTAATTTGAAATCAATAGTTAAATTAAGTGTGGAATATAGAAACACCGCCCCCCCCACCGAAAAGAAACAACTGAGGCTATGGTTGGAAAGAGTTACACCCCCTCAAACCCAAGGCTCTCATGATGCTGTGAAAACCTTTTCCATTATATAATCCAAAACGAATCATTGGTGGTTGAACCAACCCATTCAAAAACTATGATCGTCAAAATGGGTTCATCTTCCCCCAAGTAAAGGTGAAAACAAAAAATATTTGAAACCACCGCCCAGTTTTCATTATACGACCAGAGTGAAAGTAGATGACTAGCCACTCCCATTAGTCTTGGTTTATCATGGCCCCCGTATCTTAATCGCCCCATTTTTTGGGGAGTGTTGTAGTTGTGCCAGCCATCTATACTTTTACCAACTGGTGTATATAATCCAAAAACACGAATCAACCACGGAGCCGCTGAAAATCCAAGATGGGAGTTGTAGTTGTGCCATCTACTTTCACTATGGTGTAATATCCAAAAACACATCAACCCTGCACTGAAAATCCAAGATGCATCCCCCCTATGCTTTTGCCACTTCGGACCGTACCACCCTTGGGGCTTCCCTCGCGGGAGTCCCGGTAGTTCGTTCCTGCCTTTGAGTTCCGACCGCCTCCGAGAAGCGGCGGCGGAAAAAGAAGATGAGTGGGGGCGCCCTTAATGGAAGCAACATAGCCAGCTAGAAAAAAAAACCTAAATTAAACGTACAACTTCAACAAATTGAGACATTCATTATCATAATTATATGATATGTCAATTATACTCTATAGTTGCCGCGATTTTCCGCCTCATCATTTCATCAAAAAATACTTGGGACCCCCAAATTCACCCCTTTGGACCGGGCCTTTACCACCTTTAACTGCCTTGGACGTCGACTTCGACGGCGACGTCGACTTCTTGAGGAGAACAGCTTCGTCTTCGTCGTCTGTACCGGTCACCTGCGCTCCTTTAAAAAGGGTCATCTGGGCGTCCGGGGGGGGGGGGTAGGTTGTAAACCACTATGAGCACAAATTGGTATTAGACCTATAAGGAACTAACTGGCCATCCCCAACCCCAATCAGCCGGCATTTTTGAGTTGAATATGATTTTCTGGCTGGAAATCGCATCGTTTCCTGGAGGGTATATACTTTCGAAAAAGGAAGTAGTTTTGAATCGAATCATTTTCATCTTCATGCTCCAGCGGTGGAAAACTGTGCGGGAAATATATCTGCTGAATCCCCCCGTTCACATCCGTTCACCACATTTCACCGGCTGACCTGTCCTGCTTTCAGTCGGGCTTTGCCTAGAGCCTTCTCTGATCGGAGTTGTCGCAATTGATAGGTGGCAGATTCGTTCATCCTTAGAAAAAGTTTTGACTTGCCAGAGATGCATCAAAATGCACATCGAGATCCATAGAATTGCTGGGGATCCTGAAAGGGGTTGGATACATACAGGAAAGCAAAATATCACTTCAGGGGTGGATGGTTGAATCACCCCTGGGTGTGTAAAAACCGGTTTGATTATAATCTTGCAAATTGGCAACTCGACCCATCTACATGTCCATCTTTCCAACCCTCTACCCCTTGCTCCCTCAACTCCTATCCTATCTGGTATGTGGTCAAAGAGTCAGAGAAACTCTTTCGAAACTTAGTCTCATCATGTCAAGTAGTCACAAACACATGACATGCTACCAATCGAAGTCTACAGTCTACACCATTGTCATTCAACTACATTCCAACTTGCCACAAAACCCAAGTATTACTACTTCACATCTTGTAGGAATCGTTCTTTTTTACCTACATTCAAACACAAGAACTAACATATGACCCATACCCAGGATCATAGAAAATCTATACTGTTCTTAGGCACGAAATGAAATGTATATACAAATAAGTTACATAACTAGTTGGTGGTTTCAACCCATTTGAAAAATATCAGTCAAATTGGATCATGTCCCCAAGTAGGGCTGAAAATAAAAAATATTTGAAACTACCACCCAGCCATGAAATTAGGTATCTCAACATTTTTTTCATAAACCGATACATATATAGGTTACTGTATCTCTCCAGGTTATCTCACCCCGCCTTTTTTTGTTTCCAGCAACGACAACTGTGACGTGACCTGCCTAAACATCAGGTCCGAAAGGCTGGATGTGCGTCACCAAACGCCTGATGTAATGAACCTGTGCCCGGTTCAACGAGGACCAACTAGGGGCTTTCCGAATTAAATAGGGATGAATTTGATTCATGGAAGCTGTCCCCCTTGGATACGAAGAGTGATTTTCCAACATTTAGTGAAAAATTGCGGTTTTGATGTGATTATCTAAATTATTCTAAATTGTTGTGCTTTATTGTAGCTTCTGTCAGCCTGACGGACCAGAATCTTTCCCAATACACCCCAAATCACACAACACATGGGTGGTATTCCCATACACAGCCTGTTTCTCAGCAAATTCCTTCTCCTCTTCCAGCTTCTTGGTGACCCTCAAATGGCAAAGTAGGATCGCACGTGCAAACGAATCCAACGCCCAAACTTTCTGGAGATGACAATCCCGATCTACCATGCTCTTTTGTGAAAGTAATTCCTACTGTAGTAGCACACTCTAATATAGCAACTACACTGCAATTTCGAAGAAAAAATACAAACATATACAAACTATACGGTCATTTTGTTCATGACACGGAATCTCTGGATACTATGTTTTCCATTCCTTTTCCCCCATTCTTGTTTTTTTTGGCCTCCCTTTGCAAAAATTCGCTTTCCGCCTCCCTTTGCAAATGGTGCAAAAATTCAAAAACCATCAACAACTTAACCAAAACCATCCAAAAACCGACTGAAAACCAAGGAACTCAAAATCATCACCCATCATCTTCTGCGCATTGGCAATGGTCCCCTGGAGTTGAACCTTCGTCTCACCTGGAGGTGTTCATGGAATAACTGGGATGAACAAATGGTGAAACCAAGTTAAACCTCTGTTTTTTTTGACATATTTTGGACTGATTTTGGACTTTCCGGGATCATTTTGGAGTTTTGATTCTCCTTTTTTTGAATTGTTTGCAAGATTTCGTGGCCAGGTGAAATGCAGTTTGCATAGGAAGACTTGGTGTGGCATTGAAGTTCAATATACATGACGTATACTAAGATACCTGAGATTATAGTAATAGAATGGAAAGTACCCCAAAGAGGTTACAAGAAATTGGTTCAACATATTCTAGCCAGGTTTGTGAAACGAGGACACCATCAGAAACGCTTCTGGAGGAGAGTTCTTGTTGTTCCTCAACTTGAAGACGGAACTTCTTGTGCAAGTCAGCTGCGAAACATGAGAGCCTTCAATCATGATAAGTGTACAAGCATCAATTACACTAATAGTACAGTAAGAAAACACATCTGCTGCATCCCCATTTTAAAGGAAGTTCCCATTCTTCCAGGACCTTCCAAACCAACCCCCCGGATCCCAACAAAACAACCAAGGGACGCAGTTTGGTGGCATTTTGTGCGTCCGACATTTTCTGTTTGAACTTCAAGGCAAAAAGGAAGGTCTGGCAGCAAACCAAGGGAAGGCAGTCGAGGTAGTGACCGGCAGTTGGTCCATTGGTCAAATCTGGTTATCTATGGTTATCTTACATTTGGCAAAGGATTCCAGTGGATGGCATTCCTAAATTTGTATAGTCACTCCCTAGTGAAATTGGTAGTAATTTGTTTATAGTAATTAATCTCCGGAGATCAAAAAAGAAACTACAGTAGTCAACCAGGGGTTTATGATCACCATATTAACTTTAAAAACATTATCCTGCAGGAAACGATGAAAATCACGATTCACTCAAAAAATGCCAGCTGATTGGTAGGGGATCTGTGGACTTGTTCCCTGGAAGGTAATTGGGATTAGTAAAGGAGAAGGGATTTGTTCCAACTGAGCCGAAAAAGACCCTCCTACTTCCACTATACTGGTTGTTATTGCTCCCTATATAATTGGGTAGGATTTCATCCCCCCCCAAAATAAAAAACCCAAACCAACCAGGTTTTGATTTTTTGTTGTGGCTCAACTGTTTCTCAACCCAAGTCAGTCAAAGAGATCTGCCTTAAAGGAGTCTAAGCGATCATCCTGCTCTTCTTCCTCTTCCTCCTCCTTGGGCTCCTTCGCGGCGGTCGTCATTTTCACTTGCCATTGTGAACGGCACCGTTGTTTGGCTTGTGCGAACGACGCCGTTTCCACGTTTCAACGTTTCAATTTTTGAAGGAGAGAATGGTGATTTATTTATCAATATTGCATCATAATGGATGGAATTTGGGTCAATCAAATCTATACTAAAATATATGAACAGCAAATATCTTCATATTGCAATCAAAATGGATGGAACTTGGGTCAATGAAATCTATACTAATATAAGTATGACTATGTATGAACAACAATGAACAGCATATATCTTCTCGTTTCCCGTTTGTACCGGAACCCCTCAGGGCCGGCCTCAACATCACCAACCTTTACCCCCCCGGGCCGTCCTCCACCACTTTGGGTTCAGGCTTATGTTTCTGCACCAAACCATAAGTGCTCCGAAGTTCTGGATGTAAATGAGCCAATTCCTTACCGGTTACCGGTTTGGATGGAAACCACTGAAGTGAGCTAGGAGGATAGGCAAAATGACAGCATGATCATGGCCAAATACTATTTTTGGATACAAATTGCATATTGCAAAGTCAAAGTTAAACATAAAAGTAAGGGCATAGTTAAATGCATCATACTAGTGAGCTATCTAATTGATGCATCCTCCCAAGTGCAACTGGGTGGGGTTAATTGAATTGTTTTACCTCTCGTTCAAACAGGAAATCATTTCTGTAAATAAATAATGCCAATATTCTCAAACATATCAACTCATTGTCAAATCAATCAGCTAAACCCAAATGGATTCTATCATGCACCATCAACTCAACACCATGATCAACCTCCATCGCCATGACATGCTGCCTGAGTCAATTCTGCACGAATGTCAAGTTTGGCAGCTTTCTGCTTTCCTTAGGGACGAAGCTGCTGGTGATTCCCCTTCACGAGCTTTGACCGGTGATGTTACACTGTTACATGTGCTGGATGTGGAAACTGAATTTGGGAAAGGTGATGGTTATTGTATGTGATAAGGATATCACAATCAAACTCGGAAGGTTTTGGGAGTGCGACGCACGGAACTTCAAACATGTCAAGAGTATGATAGGTGTGAAAATGGTTGAAATAAGAGACATCTGACTTGTGACTTCAATTTCACCGCATCAAATGGCTCCCAGGCGGTGAATCTGCCAAAGATCTCCACCATATCGTCAGCTCGTGTTTGTTGTCGAATGTTGACATCACATTACCCTTCACACAAAATATGTGCAAAATATACATCATGTATTCATTTTTTCTATCTCATTTATTGCAACCTCTGCTCTTCTGTCCAATTTTGCAATGAGCATTTCTAGCTGTCAAACCAAAGTTTGGGGATTCTCAAATTCACAGCAGTTATCTGTTAGGATATCTGTAACCCCCTAGGAGTTGCTTGTTCCAGACCCATGATGTTTGAACAACTCGACTGACTCTTGGTTAAATGGACACTTTGGGTCCTGCCAAAAGTGATCCTTTGATGGTTTAGCCGCTAGCCCAATATTTAAAAGGGTTGATAAATTTAGATGAAATATGATGAAATGAGATATTGTAATGATATTGTTGTATTATATATATAATATGATATTATCGTCTTAACGTCTAGCAGCTAGTAGAACATCCCTAAACATCATGTTTGCCTCTATGCATCGCTCCTTTTAAATCCATGTCCCAGTCCCAACATAGCCATCATGGGCCCCCACATGCCCCACATCTTTTGGCACCCAGTGGCGCTCATTTAGGGTGATATGAAGGTTTCGAAGATGTTCGATCAGTGCACGAATATGGACCTCCTGTGGTCAAGTTGGTACCGTTTTTCATGGAGTGACATGCTGTGCGGGGGCGACCGCTGGGAAACCCCATTTCGAACGAAAATCATTAGTCCCTGGAATGTCTCAGAGGTGGAAATGCCATGGAAATCATTCAGCAATGTTCTCATTAATTTTCACTGACCTTTCAAGCTTTGAGGTAGGTCCCCATGCCATACCACCTGTTTGGAGGCCATCTTATGGTAAATCTCGGATGGGAGATGCTACCAAGTCATCAATGTGACTCTTGGCTGGAATGTGCTGGAAGGATACGGACACATATGGATACATATTGGCAGTTATATGTGGATATTTCCGAAAATAGTGGTACCCCCAAATCATCCACTTTAATAGGGTTTTCCATTATAAACCATCCATTTTGGGGTACCCCTATTTTTGGAAACACCCATGTAGCGATCTGGTCACCTGATTGAATATGCGATGGCCTGTGACTCTTCCATCAAAACACCTGCAATGATGAACTGGGTGTAGCACAGCAAGAATACTGCAGTATCAAGCTGGCCAATGAGAATTTTCCATATCATATCTACCAAATCAGGACCCGTCGAAACAACCTGATTTTTCATCACCCAGTGGGATCATTTTGGACAATCATCTTCCAAACCTCCATGACTTTCAGATTCATGTGTGCTGGCACTATAAGGTGTATGCTGATCCAACCTTAATGGGAATCCCTAAAATGGGTATTAAAACCCTTATTGAATGAGGGTATGACACAGTGGAAGTTTTTTTTTTACACCACGAAAGTGTCAAATCCGAGAGACTGAATTGAAGGTCCAACGATCTTCATCCTGGGGACATTTGGTCACAAACTTGACGTTTTGGTAATGAGAGGTTTTTAAGGGAGCACCAAATATCAGAAATAGTGTTCTTCTTTGTTGGATAAATTTTGATAAAACATATATGAAGGTGCAATTGGAAAGTTGGATGGCGTTGACGTTGGATGCTTATGGATTCTTGGATGGGTTTCAAGTACTGATGACATGGAAAAAAACGGTTGAAACTTGAAACAATCAAACTTAATCACACATAGGATCTTCCCGGTTCATTTAAGTCTTCACCAATCGCACATGACTGACCATCTGATGATTTTCACTTATTCAAAATGCTGCACATGTAATGTGGCATTTCTTGGAGTAAGTGTCCGGGAAATTACCAATCTAACCAATAACTATATATCTCAAAACAAAACATTAACAGCTACCTTGAACACGCCTTGCAAGATCTCCAACGGCTGGCTGGACTGGGAGGTAATTAGGAAACGCAGTTTTTGAGACTGATAAGTCTCTCTTTCTGGACATCATGATCATCGTATATTGTGTGTGTGTGTTCTTCGCAGTTGCCCCATTTCATGCACAAATTGGAAAAGAGTCTTGTGGTCCATGGGTTCTTTCATCATGAGGAAAACAACTAAAATGCTTTCAAACAAGAAATATGCTACACACTTCCGGAGACTCTACAAACATCTAAGTAAACATCTATTAGTTTTGAGTCCAATTGGACCATGTCTAGGTGTTGGATTTCGTACTATTGCTTGTTTGGCCTGTTCGTTTGGTTTAGTTTAGATTTTTCAAAATGTGGTGCGAAACAAAAGCCATCTAAGCAATCCAGCAAGTCATTGGTGGTTGAATCATTGCTAGTTGGTGATTTCAGCCCAGTTGAAAAATATTAGTCAAAATGGGAATCTTCCCCAAGTAGGGGTGAAAATAGAAAATATTTGAAATCACCACCTACGAAAATCCTGGATTTTCAACCTCCGCTCCCAAGTGGCATCTTCAAAGTTCGTGCGGTTGGCCGTTTCGACGGCCAACTGGGACTTGATGCTGCGCATCATACGCATCCTTGTTGAGGGGTAGCTTTAACAGTTCTGGGGAGCAAAAGGTGTTTAGGTTGTAAACGACTATAGATATAGATACCCTCCTTGGGGAACGATGAAACATATCCCACCAAACGGGAAGTTTGGAACATCATCTTCAAAAGGGATTTTTGATGGGATATTTTGTTAATTCCCAGGAGGGTAAATGAATAAATAAATATGAAACAAATATGAAACACATGTGAATAGTATCTTGTACATGTATACAGCATATTTTGACATACATCAAATGTGCACATACAGTCGGTACAAACTGTTGCAATGGAAAAACATACGTAGTATAGACAAAAAGTTATTAAAACTGCTACACACCCACCTTTTACCAAAACAAGGAAGAACATATACATGACATTACGTTTGTGCAAACAACGAAAAACTATGGCACAAGCCAAATCATCGTTCTTCAGCGAGCTGAATCAACCCCAAGTTTTGATGCTGCCATTTCCTTCAGTGAACTGGTAAGTACCACTTCCATTTTTGGTAATGTGAGGGAGTAATTGGCCGCCAAAAATCATGCCATGTCTCCCAAGCCGAGGAAAAAGTCATAACCCCAAACTCAAAGCCATCAAATTAATGCTGTCCCGTAGGATCCATGTATAGATATTTACCTGTACCTACATTTACCGTCAAAATCAACCAAATGTAGGTAAATATACCATACATGGATCCGATGGATCCTATCAGTGTCACAGGTAACAACATCCAAATCCCCATCCGCCACCAAGAAACAAATCTTGCAGATTCGCAGCATCTTGACGCGACAAAAAGAAGCGGCCGCTTTCCTGGGCAGGAAAAGGCGCTCCAGCTTCAGCGGGGTCCAGGAGTTGTTTTGAAATTTGGATCTGGTTAACCAGTGGAGCTATTGCTTTTCAACATGTGTGATGAACTTGGGAAGTCTCAGCCGAGTAGGTAAAAACCATAGACTGTAGATAGATAAAGAAAGGGTCGCCAAAGTACTTTGATTGAATGGACCGTGAATCCACTTTAGGGCTGCAATATACAGCTACAGTATACATTGTATATTTATATATCTAAATAATTCTAAATAAATAGAGAGAGAGAGAGATGTATACGTTCAGCAAATTTTAAACTTCAAAGCAACAGCGCGCATGTAAAACCATGCAAAACCCATCGGTACGTGTCAATTTTACTCGAAAAAACAAGAGGGGCTTCACCTTGCAAGACGTCACTTCAATTCTTGTTGTTTTCACTATGTTTTCACTCCCTTCTTGTGCAGTTTAGGTTTAAGGTTTTGCCGAGGGTCTCCCAAACTCATCATCTCCTTCTCCACCACAGGCATCAACGCCCTCGTGTTCCCACCACACGGGTACAGTTGGCGTTCCGGGATACAAATGATGACTAACCTGTTTCACATAAAATAATTTTCTGGTGTAGCTGTTTTTGATGCATTGATATAGCCCCGGTGGCCTGCTTCTGCATGATGAATATATGGTATGAAATGGTGCTTTGGCTTGTGAATGGTGCAGGGGTTGATTTTGCGTTGGCCCTCGTGAGTATATTATAGTGAGTGGTTGGAGCGATGAAAATGATTGTGAACACTTGATGAACAAAATGTTGGCTGATGGTGGTAGCCTTGGTGTCCGTGGTACTTATTGAGGATAGCATGCCTAAAATGATGCAAACATAGTGACAATGGGTATGTGTGTGTGTGTTTTCGTTCCATGAACCGATGGGAACAATGGTATCAAACATGTTTAAATTGCACGTCATTAGGCCTGATGTTGAGTACTGTATTGATGATTCACAAATACTGCTTGATTGTTGATTGTCTATGGTTGATCGCTGGCGATGATGATGCTGATTATGACGACGACAAAGATGAAAATAATTATGATGACGATGGCGACAACAGTGATTGTAATGTTCATATCATCATGATGATGATCATGCTGATAATCTGAAAGTGTCGGTGGATGACAATGTTGCTATAGTGACCATATGATCACATCATCATCCATCTTCCGATGATTCCATGCGCTTCCGTCCCTCCAGCTACGCAAAAGATCGAGCGTCGCCCAGGCATTGTAATTGGAATATGCTTGCAGGGATTGAGCATTGTAGTCCTAAGCACCCGCTGCGGCATCTTGCTGCAAGTGGCTTCCGAATCCCTCGTGAAATCGGTAAAGGGCAACATGTTGCACTATTCTTGTATATAAGCAAACTCCAAAAGTCAAAGTGCTGAAATCATCTGAAATCCATTCCAATCCACTTACCCTCCGGTAAAGAAACATAGGAATGGAAAATCCCCATCTTGAATAGGAAATACATCTTCAAATGGTGGA
>DF242982.1:0-27300 GCA_000507305.1 Breviolum minutum Mf 1.05b.01 | reverse complement strand
CCTCCGGTAAACAAACATAGCAATGGAAAATCCCCATCTTGAATAGGAAATACATCTTCAAATGGTGGATTTTCCATTGCTATGTTAGATTACCGGAGTGTAATCATTAAACAAAAACGAACCACATGTAGTAAACAGTTTACCCGGCTTCGGACCTTTCACGGCCCCTCTTTTGAACACAGAAAGAATCACCTCATCTCAGGGGTCCCTTTAGTGGGAAGTTGGGAGATCCAATCTACAACCTCCCCTCCCCAAGAAAATCACTGTTACTCAGAGCCGCCTGGAATCATGATAACCTCCAGGGAACTAACATATCCCACCTGGAGAAAAGGACAATTATCTTCAAAAGTGCCTCTCTTCAGGGGATTACGCTAGTTCCCAGGGTGGTCATTGTTAAAATGACATCACTACCATACGCCATGTTAATGACAGTGTATGTCAGTGTGAAGGCTATCGATATTTGTCAGACTTAACAGCCTTGGAGTCAAACCTTCAACATGACACTGACATGGGCCAGGCAGCTTTCCCCAAGTCAAACAGCCAACTCCGTCAGTAATAAACACACTGCCCTTACTCTTTAATTGTGGAGGTCCCATTTTGGTACGTAACGCACATAGTATTACCTTTTCTGGTGCACCCTTCCTTGTCTCAACAAACAGGGATCTATTTAATTCAAATGGACTTGCAATTGCCCATGAACCACTACAGGGTTGGAAGTCCCAGTGAACTTCTGATGAGTTTAAACCTTTGCATACAAAGCAATGCATTCAGCCTCCAATGCAGCAATGTTCCCCGTGGCTGTGGGTTGCGACGTCGTAAATTCAAATCCAATAAATCGGTGTTAGGTGGTATATCATTGGTCTATCTAGAAAACGCGTGCCCATACTATTCTCGTGGTGTTGTCCGAGGCCATGCAAAGGACTATTATATACTTTGGATCTGTCCTCTTCCCGGCAATGGCAATCACCAGGATAATTACGAGTTTAATGGGGGATCCCAAGCTTGATTTCCAACCAACTGCCCGGCCACCCTTGTGGTAGGCCCAGCAACCCATGCTTGACGCCCATACTGGGCCTCATGGATCAAGGAGATCTCCGGGACGGGAGCGGAGCTTGCGACAAATGTAAAACAGAAAGCAGCAACAAGAACGACCACGACGACGACGACGACGACGACGACGACAACAACAACAACAACAACAACAACAACAACAACAACAAGAACAAGAACAAGAACAAGAACGAGAACAAGAACAAGAACAAGAACAAGAACTACTACTACTACTACTACTACTACTGCTACTACAACAACAACTACTACTACTACTTCTACTTCTACTACTACTACTACTACAACTACTACTACTACTACTACTACTACTACTACCACTACCACTACCACTACCACTACCACTACCACTACCACTACCACTACCACTACCACTACCACTACCACTACCACTACGACGACTACGACGACTACGACGACTACGACGACTACTACTACTACTACTACTACTACGACTACGACGACTACTACTACTACTACTACTACTACTACAACTACAACTACAACTACAACTACAACTACAACTACAACAAAAACAACAACAGCAACAACTACTACTACTACTACTACTACTACTACTACTAGGACGACAACTACAGCAAATTCACTGCAAATTCAACTCCATATGGGAAACTGTGGGGATGAAAAGCATTGCCAGTGTTAACTAACCTTTGCTCCAACAATTTATGACGAACGAACCCTAAACACCAACCCCTAAACCTACATATGTCTTGAAGCTTGTCCATTTCTGCCATTGTCAATGTTTACATGTCAGCCACTGGAGGTCAAACATTCAATCAGATTTTTTTGCAACACAAAACAATGGATTCCAACGAATCAAGCCAAATAGAAGGACAAAAGGAATCCAAACTGCAGACTGACATTTTTTTGTGGGACAAGAAACAAATATAAAAGAAGCTGTTGGGAGGTCTCTCCACATTATCATTGACAAATCACTTCCAAACAAAAAAATAGCAGTTGATTTTCTTCCCAACCCCTAGAACCCCTAGGAACAATAAACTTCGACATGTTCCAAGTTCCAACTCGATCTTACATGTTCTCCATCACTCGGGTTCCGGGAACGAAAAGCGGAAAAAAAAAACTGATACATCACATGCACAATCATCACAGTCCAGAAATCAGGGATTGTCAAATGCATATATATATATAATATATATATATAATATATATATAATGATAATATATATAATATATATATAATATATATATAATTACATTATATATAATATATATATATAAATATATTATACCCTCCCTGAAACTAACAGCTTGCACCTGAAAATGGATGGTTGGAAAATGATCCTTCCCTTTTGGGTTTCGACCTATTTTCAGGTGCTATGTCATCTTTTAGTGAGCTTACACCCTGGAAGATTAACATGGAACCTACAGCCATCACCCATTTAGAAAGGAAAATGATCTGAACCAAACCTCCGTGAGGACATGTTCCAGCCTTTAATCTTCCATGGTGTAATACTTGTCCCTTAAAGGTCCAGGACGCTCCAACCTCTTGCACCGTCTTTGAAATGTCTTGACGCAGTTCACGCAACTTCTCTGTCCGCGTCACTGCAGCATCACCTGAGTAAAATCACATGGGATAAATGAGGGAAATCTCGTGGGAATCCCATGGTTCTTTGTATATTTACATACATTTAGCATCATATGGCTGATTTGTGTGGTAAATGCAGGTAAACATATCATACATGGATCCTATGGGTGTAGAAAATGTGGATAGTTGGATAGTTGAACATGGACAGTTGGAGAGACTATGATCTGTGCTGGAAAAAAGAAGCAAACGTATCAAGAGTCAGGACAACGGCCGACATTAGGGCAAAGGTTCGCGGAACAATAGGAATCAACAACACTCCGGAAGCTAAACCATCAAATCTAAAAGGCAATCAATGGTACTTCCATATTTGTTTCTCATCTGTTAATTCGCATTGGAGACTGCCGGACGCGTTGATACTTCGTTAAATCAATTTAGAGGGTATTTTTCAAAAGAGGCATGAAAACTGGTCAAGATACTCAGCAACAACTGCACATCCACCAGGGAAAGGTGTGGCGGAAAATTGAACAAGTCCTCCTCATCCTGATGCATCCCGAAACGAAAGCGGAAACATGTTCTGGTCCCCCGAAATGCACTGCAAAACATAGAAACTAGCATGCTGTACATTCATATGATATGATTAATGCCAAAAAACACATCAATGATACACTGCATGAATCAAAACATATGTTTCTTACAGTATTTCAAATTTCATGTCTGCTGAATTTGGCATCATGTATATATATATATATATACATCATAGCGTGTTCCATGTGAGCCACGAAAAGAGAGTCTTACTGACCATTGTACTGGTTGTTTGATAATGATCCTAATTTTTTCATATATATATATATATAAATATATATAATCCGCACATAACTAGGTAGTATAATCCCCAATATACCCTAAATCACACTTCTGTGCATTGCTCATGCCACATACTGTTGGAAGAAATCCTGCACCACCTGGGATTGAAAAAAAACAAGTATCAACTGGTTAGCTGGATTTCTTCCATCACCAGTAGTGTGTTACATGTTGTTTCCTTCAACTTATCTTCTAATAGTCGGCCCAAAAAAACACGAGTGTTTCTTCCGCCTATGCTCTACAGTAATGTTTTTGGTTTTATAACGGGATAAGGTACGGAATTCCAAATGTATTTCAAATGAACATATATTAAGATATGTTTTCATTGACAATTTCTAATAAAGCTTGTGATATAAGAATGTATATAGTACAATTGAAGATCAAAAAATGTATGTTGTACCATCGGAAATTGCAAGCTACATCAAATGATCGTATAATATCATATGTATTCATTTCAATTACTGTATGTAATCTAGATATGTACAGTATGACCTGGTGATGCACCCTGTGGTTTATAGCAATCACGGGCAGAGATCAGGTTGTTCGCATTTGGTTTCATTTGTTTCGCTAACATTCGTTCTCGCTGTTCCTGGATGACTGCACCACTAAACGTATTCCATTGGGTGCCAGCATGATATCAATTGAGCCACAACTACTCCTGCAACTGCACTTCTTCATAAATACCCTGGAAAAAAGGGGCATCATATACAGTACAAATCTAGTGGAGTAGCTACTAGAAGGAACCCCAACATACACCAGCCACTCTGTTTCCGTCTTTTTTGGTAAGCTGCTACTTCCATTTGTTTCCAACACATCCCACCATACACCCGGAGGCCCCACCATCTCCATGTCATTGGCCTCCGCCTGAGGATAGCTGGTTCCGCGGATTTTGGTTCGTTTCCATTTTTTTTCGCGGATGGTGCCTACCTTCATGGTATTGGGTGCCTACCATTCAGAAAATAAAAAGATCGAGCTTTTGGAAATTGAAAGCATTTAATGAATCTACCATCAGGTAGGCAAAAAAGCTTTGATTAATTTCTACTAGTTGCTGGCTTAAGGGTGATTGGGTAGCATCTTGCCTCCTACGAATATAGGACGTTTTTTTGCAGCATGACTAGACTATGTTTTACATCCTTATCCCAGTGACTGGTTTCACATGCCACCTCAAATCAAACCTTTCTAAGTATTCAGAATTCACCGACCTGCATTTTCATGTGACGCTGTACAGCAATTATAGGTTGGTTTGCCTTCTTTCAGGAAGCTGTGCGCAGCTTTGTCCAAACCGCTTCCCATTCCAGATTTCAGACAAGCAAAATCTATATATCTTGTTCATGTCTAGTATTCTTACTTAGGCGCGGTCCCAGCATAGTTAAATGTCTAAGAAAGGGATTGTGAACTGTCCAGCGGTTATCGCAACGACATTGTAGTTCATTGCGTTGCTTCTGTGAGGCTTTCTCATTGTACCATTTTTTGCGAAATACATCATTCATGGATTGCAGTGTTTGATGCAGTTGTTCGACCCTTTCACTAAAATTAAACATCCTTCATTGAATCATGATAATCATTGCTAGTCTGAGTAGTTCTATCAGCTGCTGGCAGTACCTGAGTGGAAACGTAGATTGCACAGTCCCTACGTATTGGTTTATTTTCGGACCCTTTACTAACCTACCTTTTGGTATCGACAAGCCATCTATTTTGACCTCAAAACCTTAAGGGAAATCAGATCCGAAGGCTATGAATGAAGCCCTTAAGCTTTCAGGGCGAAAAATCTCCATTCCAATTGAGACAGGGTGAAAATAATCCGGGGTTCCTTACTTTCCATGAGTCATCCTGGTTGTGTAATGACGGAATTCCTTATACATAATTGGCTTACGAAATAATCCCCCAGCATCACCGGGTAGGATTTCACATCCCCACATATGCCCTACATGTCCCGAAACGAAAACTTCTGAGAAACCTCAGCGGCTCGAGCTTCCGCTTCAGCACGAAGACGTTCCTCATGGGCTGCTTGTGCCTCTGCTTCTTTGGTGGCTTGGATGCCAAGGATGGCACTCACAGCACTGCCTGCAGCCAGGATGGATGTCTGGTGATGATGATTTCATCCAGGATGATCCAGGAGGAAAGACGACTTGGTATAGCAACTTGGTATAGCTAGCCAAAGGAACCATAAAAGTCACAAAAAGATTCGAATATACACATTAAATTTGGGATATCTGATATCACCTGATATCATCTGACATCATATCAGCTTCAATGCAAATGATGCCAATCAAACCGCCAAAAAATAACACTCCACACCCGCTCACTACATATCCTGCATACTATTTACGTACAAATGCGAATATAATTAAAGATTGCTCAAAATATAATGAAGCATGGCAGTATAGCCATGCTTCAGTACCGTTTTCAGATGGCAAGATATCCAAGAAATGCCCCACGGAAACGGCAACGGTGACCTGCAGCCATGGAGTCACGCGCTTTGCCCCAGAGATTTCCTGCGTAGGAGGGTGGTAAAAACCCACTGCTCACAAAAAATGACCCCAGTGAAACCTGTTTAAAACAAGGCCATTTATAATATGTATGTGTGTGTGTATTTCACCTCATGGATATATAACTGGTTTTTGGCCCCACCTTGTAGGGGTATTATAACCCCATGTTTTTCTACAACGCGCACAGCATATCACAGCATCTCATCCAACAACCACCCTGATTGCCCCGGCGATGGATGCGTCCTACTTTGCTTTTTACAGCAGCCTGAAACGGAAACGAGCCGAGCCCATCCGAGCCACCCTTCTGGAGAAAATTACACATCAATTTTCCCCCGCCTGGAATTTGAGTGAATATCATGATCAAAACGCAATGTATTTAGGTTCCATTACCACTCTCAGAAGGTGAGCCAGGATCCCTAGGGGATGGTTTATGTATATGAATGCTTTAATCTTTAAATGTGAATCCTCGGGATTTTTTCTCGTAATTTTTGAATGACGTCAAGAAACCAGTGATCTCGAGAGATTTTTGCTGCCCGTTTCGAAGATGTGTAGTGTATGTCTAGTGAAGCGACTGTCGTGCAGGGCCTCGCCTCTTCTTTCTGCTCTTGTGTCTGCAGGCTCTTCAAGGCCTCCGGCGCATTTGGGCAATGAGGCTGCTCCCAATGGAGAATAGCCCATGGGTCATGGATTAACACTACCATTTGTATGAAATGTGAAGGCAAGTCTTTGGCAAAAAGTTGCTCAAGAAACTAATCATTCATGCACAATTGTACAAAGAAACATCTGACTGAGAATCAGAAAACATGTGCAGTGCATGGCATTGATTTGTGCCGTGTTTGTCCTGAAACAACGGATCATCTCCAGCTCCAAACACCACAACTTCCCACCATTGGGACCCACAACGACGTTAGCATTTTCCGGTGTGGCCTGCTTTTTTGGCTTAGCTTTTTTCTTATTCTTCATCAAGAACTTGCCCTGACATCGCAACATCGATCATGGTAAACCTCCAACCGATGAAGCGACAAATACGTGATTGACGACATTTAACAAGCCTGGAATCTGGAACCATGTGAATCCCGGCATAAACCATAAACACAACTATTTGGAGGCGGGTGCCCCCTTCTACCCGAGGTCCCTATTTGCAGGGGTCATGATTGGCCCCTATCATTAATTAGCTTCAAACACCAAAACTTGTTTTGGTGCAGCATTTCTGATAAACACCTTGAAGTTGCACTGAACTTACTTGCGTAAAGGTTAAAAGGTTGCTGTTTACCAAGGGGCTATTGTTGTCCAACAAAATTGCATGTTTCTTTACAAGCCATCAACAAATCGATCCTTGGGGTCCGTGAATCTGACAACATCAACAAATTGATGGCGGCCAATCAGAAGTTCAGAGTTACACAGTATATATATATATACATGTATATATACCCTTGAAAACCATAAATCAATTTGAGTTAAACACATGTTGAATTGCAAATGTATATGTTCTCAACATTCTAAGCTACAATGAAATAATGAAATATTTTTCTATTTCATACCATACATGTACAAAGTATACAAATATACACACCTCCTGCCCACACTTCCAAGCCTCAACACCGGTCCAAATATCTTTAAGTTCCACATTAACCTCAGCTAAACTTGACGACCAAATCATTGGAACAAAAAAAACATGCTGGTCTGACCAGCAAAACTTGATGGACTTTTCATGTCAAATTCAGGCGAAAACCAAACACAAAAACTTGATTGTGCCAGTTTGTTAGTTTGACCGAACTTGCCCCCAAATACGCTCAAATCAAAACTTTAAGGCTCCCATCTGCTGTTTTGCAGCATTGCGCTTGTGTCAAACACATGAAGCTAACTGACCAACTCATGACATGGACCATCTGTTGAAACATGCGGCAATCTACTGTAATATGTATAAACCTGGAACCCAAACCTTGTTTTCATTGGAAAAGACCTTGTTTTGGAGGGTTCAACTGTTCAACTACCAAAATAGAGGACAAACAGGTTCCAGGAATATATAAATAAATATAAATAGTTATATATATATATAGATTCAACAAAATCTGCACAACATTACACAACACTATTTCCGCAGTGCAGCTTTTTGCAAGTGCAAAAGAAGCAACCACATAATACTTTTAAAGGTCACTCTATGGTGACTGATTGGGTTTTGAAGACTAAACAACCAACAACAAGCCCATGCAATCTGGAACCCTGGAATCTGGAACCAACAAGTATGGAAAGCCACAACAACTTCAAGTCATCAACTCGTCTCCCGTGGATCGCACTTGAAGTTGGTGGTGAAAAAACAAGGCAGAAAATCCATGCAAAACCCATGGAAAGGTGGGATTTTTTCATGTTTCACAAACACACTTCATAAAAACAATTGCAACGCAAGTTTTGCACAGCTCTATTTTGGGATGTTGGCTTTTATCTATCCAATAAACATGCTGTGTTGAATAGTCATGGAGAATCTATAGAATGGACACAGGTTCGCATATTCAAAGTCAACAGCTTCAATTCAACGTACATCACAGTGTCAAGGTACCGTGAGATCATTGAGAGTTTTGCAAATCGCTTGTTGTTGCAGGAGGGAACTCGTCACATCAAAGTCCTGCGACGGACCCGAGTTGGGCGTATGCCAGTCCCATGGACAGGGGGGATTCGAAATATTCAATACAAAAATCGTCTACCCTCCGGTAAACTAACATAGCAATGGAATATCACTATTTTCAATAGGAAATACATCTTCAAATGGTGGGTTTTCCATTGCTCTGTTAGTTTACCAAAGGGTATTTGCATGATGTTCGTTTTCAATTTTGTGTCATACTTTACATGCAGTTTATCAGTTTTTTTGTGTTTTTTTAATGTGAGTGGGTCTAGGATACCCACGAGTGATACCGAACCCCTAAAACCCAAACCGCCAATAGCGTTGAGACATGATGATCCACTTGTTCATCTAGTTTTACTACGTAGGTAGAGGGTCAAAATGAGCAATTCAGTACTTAATCGCCAACTGTTCATCCAGCATCTTCTTTTGCAACCAAAAACATATTGTTTTGAATCCATTAAGAAAAGTAAATATCACCTGATCATGTAAAAATCATGTCCTCCATTGCTGACCAGGACTTCTTGGTGTGCATTACCACCTGGCTTGGCGTTTTTTTCCAGTCCAATCGGCGAGCCATCGAGCGAGTCATGACCACAAGGAACGCTGTGAAAAAACATGGTTGGAAATGCCGGTTTCGCATACAAGAGTGAATCAATGGCGGATATGGGTATGCAACTGTATAAAATGAAATGTCTATCTAGAATCACAAATAAAAATTATATTCATATATATGTTTTATATTCAATTCTATACATTATATTTCAATATATATAAATATATCAATATATATTTAAATTGGCTGCACACTGTATGTACACCAGGGTAGTTTCGGGATAGGCAACTGGAACATATCTTGATGTAAACAGTGGTCATAAACTCTCTGCATCTTAGTCACGAAACGCCCTGGCATCAATGAATTGACCTTGGCCATGTGTTCTGATGTGCGATTTGTGAATCTTTTACATCGCATTTGGAATTAAACAAAAAAATCAGGAAATGGAATTACATCAACATACACTTGCTTGGAGACAATTTCAATCTGACCGGACCTAGCACTTGACAACCTGTTTTGTTTTTTTTGGGTTGTCCGTAAACATGCATTGTGAATCACTCTTCAGAAATTAACCAAAAACCCTACAGAAATCCACCACAACAGCCGATACATCGGACATGCAGGCAAACGTTCAGCCAGCATTGAACGACACAAAACAATTATAATATATATATATAAATAACATGTTCAAAACATCCCTATGAAGATTGACAGGCGTTTTATCTAACCCAAGCTACCCAAACAATAAAGGCCGGTTCGTGTTGAATCAACAGTATCACACTGGGGAGTCATTGATTGAGTCGTCTGAGTGAACACTCTTTGGTGATTGAGAAAATCCATTTGAACAAAAACAAAATGGATCATTCCGCAAAAACTTTAGAAACAACAAATCTGCCAACCACCACCTAGACTGTGATCATACCACTTTTGATAACATAGTCTTTGCGATTGAATTCCCAAAGAACTTATACCAATACTAGATTTATACTAAGGTTCAAAAAAAACAATCTGGAAAACAAATGTCCCGCAGAATCTGATCATATAAAACATCTGTCGTGGGAGGCATCAGTAAATGCCAACAAGAATTTCGTGGTCAGTTGAAAGGTGGATGGAACAAAAGTTAACAAATGCTAAGCATACCAAATCTACACCCCCGAAATGAAAAAAATGATGGTTTGGAAAATGTGTATCTTCTTTCAAACATGCCTATTTTGGGTATCCAATACTTAGATTTAGAGGGGTAATAATTCCGAAATGAAGTTGCAACCATATTAATATGACTCACTTATATCTTCCAACATCAAATATGATCCAGTACCCACATGCTACATCATGCTTCCACTTCATGCAATATTCAATATTGTCAAACATGCGGCGTGGTTTTCAAAACTAAACTCAATAATAATTCCATATCAAAATGTAAAGTTATGAATTAGAAATGGGGTCACATCATCTTACATCATTCTGAAATGACCAAACTGGAAAACTAAGCGTTCCACCATATGACCCGACAGCCCGAAATTTTGAATCTCCCAATTGGTTAGGTCCAACAATAACAAACTCAGCAACAAAGGTCTGGCAAGTCACACGTTGGGAGATGTTTTGAGTGGTTGCTTTTCTCAGTTTCCGTCGCTCCAATACGCGGCTCTTCATCAGCATGCGCAAGAGCAATTCCTGGATACAGCTGTTGAAATAGAACAACTAATGCGGGTGAGACGTGAAGTAAAGATATACAGTATCCAAAGTCTGTTGTCTTGAATTCAAGCATGTCAAGCATGATAACTAAGATATCAAGATGCAAAATGTTTCCCGTCTGCAACCTATAGCCTGCAGAAAACATAAGATCTGCAATTTACCAGTTGTGAGCAAAGGACTCTCATCTTGCCATTTTGCTTTTCTGGTGGTTCTGGTATGATTTTTGTGGTTGGGGTATGGCTCCAATCCTTGGGGTGGAGCCAAGGGGCAGGGCATCAAAGCACAAAAAAAGGGTCCCTTGCATCTCTGGCAGGTTTATCACCTTATAATTTATAGACTTGAAATCCATACAACGCAACTGCCATGAATAGAAAAAAAGCAGTGCTTCAGATTGTGCACTATATCCAAAATAAAGATAGATATGCATGTAAAAATATATACATATCTTGTGTGATTATTCAATTGCAGGATTCAATCCTTACGGCGCAGCACGGAATGTCTAAGATGATGCCCCCACAGCCTGCCTCCTTTGACAAAAAATCCAAGGTCTGTGGGCAGCTATGATGGAAAAGTTACATCGATGATATCTAACGGTTCAAAATATAAACTAGACATATTAAAAGTACATGACACAAAACATGACTAGTTACAAGTAATCAGTACAATTACGTATTTAAATAACAATAATCCACAATAAAGTGTCAGTCTTTTAAGCACAATGACAATGATCACAAAAAATGTAGTGATCACCACTACGAATCTCATGGCCCTTGCATCCAAGCTATCAAATTCATGACATATCCACAGACATCCCGACGCCCGACTGCAAACCATACTTTCAAAGGGTCAAAGGCTTTCTGCTCTCGAATCTTCTGCTCTTGCACCAAAAGTTGCAATTCGTCCAAATGCCTGAGACTTGCGCAAGTCGCGACGGAGAGAGGCACTCTCAATCTGTTCCTTGAAACGACAACTGATTAATGAGGAACTTACGATAAGCATCAATAAGATGGAATCACAGTGAAATTGCACATGTTTCATATATTCTTGACATATATGAAAATTGTATCAAATGAATCTAACTGACCTAATGCTTTTGTGCCAGATCAATCCAGATCGGCCATCTGGGCTATCACCCTAAGCACTTGAGGCACTGCATACCAAGATATACCAAGGGTCTTGCATTCTTGCATCTACTTGGATTCCAATCTAATATGTTGAGATGCAGTTTCTCTAGCTTAATTCATTCCTGTCTAGTTGGTGGTTTCAACCCATCTAAAAATATTAGTCAAAATGGGAATCTTCCCCAAATAGGGGTGAAAATAAAAAACATTTGAAACCATCACCTAGCTGTCATACTTAATCACTCAGTTCACTTCATTTCTGATCACATCTGACCTTCAATCGTCCAATCGTCCCGGACCGACTCCAAGTTGCTGTCGAGCATGGCCCAAGAGCGTCATGATTTGCTCTTCCATATGACCTTGGTCATAGGAAAGCCGAAGGGGGTAGAAACTTCCAACAAATTTGTTGAGACAAAAATTCATCTACAGCAAAAGGGGCACTCAAAACTATAGAATCATTTAAGGAGTTTAAAAAACATATGTTTGAATGGTATCAATGACATCTACCAAACTTCACCTTCCCTAAATGTTCAAATGACGAATGAAACACAATGTTCCTGGCTATGCCGGCACTGTTTGGTTCCTTGGACATCCTGTGTGACGTTCACCTTTGCCCCTTTCAATGTTTCAGTACAGTAGCACGAGTTTGCAAATACTTTGAAACGTAATCCTTAACAGTTGCCGTAACCAATATCAACAAATATCAACAAAACGGCTCGAACATCTGGAATACATATATTAAAAATTCAATTTCGAGCATGAAACATAATCTAAATTAACTTACCACCTTTGAATACTACATCTTTAGATATCCTTTTTGTCAACAAAAAACATCCGCATTATCCGTCATCTCCGGGATGTTTTTTCTCGACAAAAAATGCGGATGTTTTTTCTCGGTTGAGGAACTGCTGCGTTTGCTGCTCCACGAGAAGCGACGGGACGGTCCCATCGATTGGGTTGATGTGATAGCCATGGGCGAAGAGGATGGTGATTTATTGATTTGGGTCTCAGCGTCAGGGTCCCGAGGCAAAGGCCGAAGATAAGGAAACATGTACCCTCCCTGAAACTCACCTAGCACCTGAAAATGGTGGTTTCCAATAGGAATCTCCTTTTCCAGAGGTCTATTTTCGGGTGCTGCGTTAGTTTCAGGGAGTGTAGTATATGCCATGGAAATTATGGATAAAACACCAATTGCGCAATTGCTGATTGATTGATTGTGTTAGCAAAGGATTGGACATCTTCTTCAGATGTTTCCCATGGATTGCTATTAACGGATTTTCAGCCTCCCATAGGATCCAAAACCATTGACATTTACCATATAAAAATGAACCAAATGGAGTTGGAAATATATGCTATACCCCTTTTTACCCCAACAACCCATGGAAAAATGAAGGGTTTTACACCCCCCAATATCTGGGTTATAACATGTTATAACTATAACTCCAAAAAAATGAAGGAAACCCGTGGGTTCCCATGGCCTGAAAGCGACTCTTCCGGCTGCGATCTGAGATAGGTAAACCACCTCGGTCCGTTAGTGGCAACAAAAAGTGGAAATACTGACCCCCAGTTTCACACCTTTATACATTAAGGGCATCTTTCAAGGTTCAAAGATATAAGTTAGGTAGAAAACACAGTTTAACCCATTTATAATCTGTAAAAGTTCGAAGTTATAATTTCATCATTTCATCTAAAATAACTGATAGATGGAACCATTATATACCATTATGAGGATTTTAAGTTCAATGGGGAAGCTCTTTTGAAAAAACGAAGTTCGGATATTTTCCCACTGGTAGTGGGAAAAGGATTTGTATCACGTGTTGCCTTGTAAAATCATTACAACTTCCCAATTTTGAACCGGTTTAACCATTCCATCTTCATCCCTTCGGTTGGGAAACCCCAAAAGTGCCAGGGTCCAAAAATATACAGAATCCTTGTATATAGTGGGTGTAAACCCCTTTGGGTTTATGACCACCCCCCCTAGATGCAAACAATGGGATCGTTGATCGACTGGAAAACGCCGGCCATGGCACTGATGGGAGGAGGTTCCTCCTCTTTTTCGGCTTCACGCTCACGCCTGGAAAGTTCGAAATCCAACAAATCCACGTGAAAAATGGAGAGAGATCCCAACAAGTAGCATGAATTACCTATATTTATGGATGCGTGAAGTTATATATATATATAGATATATACAATTTAAAATATATATATATATGCGTAAAAATGTTCATGGGATAGTCTTATAAACATGTATATTTTGTTATGATGATATACAAATGGTTGATCATCCCAAGATATTCAAAATGAACATGTGACAGCATCCTTGTTTTATCATCAATCGGTGCTCTTGATGGCTGCAATCCTACACCAGTTGCTTTGGTGAATATCAATGGCCTCACTATCTTTCAGCCACCATAAAAACCCTTACTTTCCATTATACTGGTTGTTTGATGGGGATCCTGCTTGTAAGCGTTTCTGAAAATCCCCACATGACCAAGCAGTGTAATCTCCTATATACCCTAACAACCAGGGCTTTTTCATTGCTCATGTGAACTGATGCATCCGCCCTAACTAACAATGTGAAAGTGCTGAACAATTGAACAATCCCGTTCAAACATGTACTTAAACCTTACTTCACCACCCTGACTGAAAGGTTATCTTCAGTGAGATTCTTGTCGAGTTGCAACCCTTGCTGCTGGACATTCATCTACTTGAGTTGGTCGACCCGGTCTTACTTTCGCAATTTCTATCATCAACGGTAGCCTTCCAGTTGCCTTCAAATTGTTACTATACCCGTTACGTTCACAAGACAAAAATGTCAAGTCTGCAAGTTGTATGGCCTGTCCGCATAGCATCAAATGTCATTAAGTGGCAAATATGGCAAATACATCGAAAAGATTCGAAAAGTAACATTACACCCCATCCTGGGAACCAACATATACCCTTTTTAAACGCACTTGGTGCGTCAATGATTTTCCTTTTCTGAAGGTGGAATCCTTCCCTTGGGAGTAATCATGGTTGGATCACGAGTTTTTGTCGCCAACCCCAACCTCATCTCCAACGTCGCTTCGATACGCTTCCCATGACCTCGGTAATGGAAAACCTACATGTAAAATTGTGATCTGAAAATATATCATTGGCAACTTCACCATTGGTGAGTTAAAACTATTCACACCAAAATTGACATATATTCAAAAACCAACATTTCTATAGTTCTGGAAATGCATTTGTTGCATATTATGCAGGATCCTTGAATCAAAAGATCCAAACAAAAAATCAAAGACAATCGCCTGACAGGAGGTTAAACAACATCCACGGCCCTTCACTTCAAGGGCTTAAGGATTCACTGATAACCAGGTTTTTTCTAGTCACATGCCTCACCAGAATTCAAGGCATTCTACCTTTCACATTGAACAATCACTTACAAATCAAGACCCCGGACCCTCAGCAACAGCTGGAATTGTCCAACAATTCCGAGATGTGGCAGAGGTGCAAAGGTGAATCGTTTGACATTGCCAGCTTTCGTAGCTGAACTCTTGATACGCAAAACACGCAAACTGTACATGCAAACATCAAATGCGACTTTGCACCAAGTAACTCTCATGCGCTTCCCTTTTGCAAGCTTCCTTCTTCTCCTGTAAACGTATCGCCCACCTGCAGCTTGTGCAGAATGCAAAAGATACTCGACAAGTTCTCTAGTGATAATTCCGCAAATGCTGCCGAGTATCCGCAACTCTCTGCCAAAGGAATCATTATGTCTATAATCGGATCTGATTAGAAAAGACTGATGAAACGGGTGAAATCAAACAACTGTAAGACAATAAAACCTGTAAGTCACTGTAAGTGGGTGGAAGAAAGTTGCAAAATTCCACTGGCATTTGAACACACCAAATGCGTACCTCTTCCTTTCTTCTGACTGCTTCTGGAAGGTTTGCTTCAACTTGTAGTAGCCATAGTGACCTTGTACCATGGTTGAGTCTCTGCGTGTTGCAGGCTTCATGGCACAAGGGTTTGATATATTTTGACACTAATATGCAACCCCATCAAAACCAGGAGGTTGCAGCAGATGTTGCACCAGTGCAAGCTGGTTGTACGCAAGCGGTCAATAAATGTATCAACAAAGTTCAAAGTTCAACCAACACATCAAAGGCAAATGTATTGATTTTCAGTCCCCCTCGGAAGTGCTGAGCCCTGTGCCGTCTTCAGCATATTGCCTCTTTCAGATGGGGGAGACACAGTTGGTTGATATTCTTGGTGTGTTTGCAAATGGGTGACATATGCAAAGTGATGATTTCAATGAATTTGAAACTATGAGTCAAAATGGAATCTTCGCTACATTAAGGTAAAGTAAAAACATTTGAAGGCAACACCTAGTGTAAATACCTATGTAAAAATGTACATTAGCATACTCATCCCCAAGAAGCCACGGCACCTCAGCTATTATATCCGTAACAATTTAACAATGAATAACCAGGACCATGACTATCACATGAAAGAAACAACAAAGCAAATAGAACTGGAGCGTCCCTGATTGGGAAAATGATATCGAAATTGAAACTGGTGAAAATCATGATATGTTTATTGAAGCATCAATCTCTTTTTCACCCCACCCAGAATGCTAAAAATGGCATCCTGAAGGCTACGGGAGACCGGGGAAAAAATTCAAAACTGCAAGACCTTTCGCATGGCACTCCTTAAAACTTGTGGTGCAAAGATGTAGCCACCTTCTCATTGAGTCTGTGTCACTTAGAGATCTGGCAGATCATTGTTGAAACATCCTACTTACTACACATACAAAGAAATCAGTCCTGTACATACCACGATTCTGTACAGAAAAAAACAAAAAACAATAGTTTGCGGATCCAACTGATATCTACCAATTAATGATGGACCTGCGAGAGGAAGCCATACTGGATAGATAATATCTATACGAGATAGGTTTGAGGCAAATAGTAAACACGCGTACGAAATAAATTATATGAGGTCCAGGGTGACATGATAAAACAAGACCCATGTCTGACACAACACCAATCACCATCACCATGACAAATCCTTCATTATTTACAAAGGAATCACGGGTTTTTTAATTCGTTCTGACCAATCTTTGTTTATTCGGCAAGAAACTTCAGCAGGAATTCTTCGAATTCATCTGCAGCTTTTCGCATCTTGTCAAACCACCTTAGCAGGCAGGATTTGGAAATGACATGTTAACTAGGACCTAGGACTGTAATACCAAACCATGCACTCACAAAGCACGGTAAACAAGAAAAAACATATATATATATATATGTGTATATCTCAATGTATACACATATCTTTGACAGTTGCATCACAAGCGCAAGTCTAACTGGAAATATGGAAAAACATAGCTCATGATGCTCCTAAACATCACTTACTACTGAACCTCTTCCACACGTGTCATAACTAGTCTATCCAGTCTAATGCTGGCGGACTTTTTGCCCTCAAACATGGGTGTGGGTGGTACGCATGATGTTTCCACCAAATTCCCTGACCACGGTCTAAAAACTGTGTACAAGTACAGCAGGAGCTAAGCAAAAACAAATATACAATGTCCATACTTTGAAACTCAACAATTGAGTATTTCAAGGAGCTTCTGAACCCCACAAATCCCCAAAACTCTTGACCTTTGATGACCACTCTATACATATATTCAAGGTTTACTCATATGTCCCCCTTGCTTGTATAAACATCTTTAAAGCAGGATAAACTTAATACCATCATTCTCAGCCCACTTTTAAACTAAGTATTCCAACCATCCATTTTCAGGACGCCATGTTAGTTTCAGGGAGGGTAATCTACAGCAAACCCTGTATTTCCCCGCTGAAATCCTGAGATCCCCTGACTTGGCAAAGGTCATGGCAGCCACCAGTAAACGACTCGTCAAAAACTCATCGGCCTACAAACGACAGGGAGGAAACGCAAAACAGAAGACGTGAATATAGGTATATACATACACCCCTGAAAATTAACATGGAACCTAAAAATCACCCAATTGACAAGGAAACTCATCTTCCAAGCCTTCACTTTTGGGATCCAAGTTCATTTTCAGGGGTGTACCCATAGGATCCATGGGGCGAACGGTATATTTACTTACCTACATGACTTGGCTGATTGTTTATGGTAAATTAGTAGGTATACATATTACCATGATATAAATATACCACACTCAGTGGAATTTGTGAAGTCTTACAAGTCACGGTTCAGTAAAAAAGTGTCTAAGATGAGATGTGCTTTAAAACCTGGGAGTAGCTCCAAATTGCTCCCTGCTATGAAGAGATGGTAGATACTCCCCAGCTTCCTAACTCCCTTCCAAGCACCAGCTAGACATTAAATGAACAATTGCATCTACCATCAAATGTTTGTAGTGTACTGTAGGGTGTCTTGCAACATCTTGCAGCCCAACAAGGATGTTCCATCGGACAAAACCAGGACAAACAGTTGAGCAACAGCAACTCCCATTAGTCTTGGTTTATCATGGCCCCTTATCCTAATCATCCACCGAACTTGGGGGTTGAGCCATCTATTTTGACTACGGTGTACGGTGTACATCACACATGTCGAAATGATATGTCTAAAACATTCTAAGATGACATGTTGGGATCCTCGTTTTTCGCCTGACTATCCCAGTGACCTTAATGAGCCACCTACCTCAGCAAACCAGGTGACTATAGTACTTCCGATGTCACACCCAACAAGTCTCAAGTGACACCAAGGCACTTCAATGTTGGAAATCCAAAGAAGTTTCCGAATCTCCTGCAGGTTCTCACGAGGTTCTCAAGTTGATGCACGTTGCTAGGCAAAGTTCTAATGCTGCTAATTTGGACAAATTCTTGTACAAGCCGGGGTGGTTGAAATTTTGATAAACCCAATAAACCCCTGACCCTTGCACAAGTTGGGGTGGTTGAACTCCCTTTTTTAGACGTTGGATATTCATCTCAAGCTGCGCATGATGTTGACCACCAACAGCAAAAAAACCCTGAAATCGTCAGGGAAAGTCCAACGCAAACTACCTGTTGGAGTGACGTCACTCGATGTCAAGAATTTCACCAGCTTCACCTGATTGTTTGCTTTGTAAAGTAGCTATTAGGTATTGACATGCAGTAAGCAAAAGGTGTATCTGTGTGTGTTTTAGTGTGTAAATATACTATAAAATGTTGTTTTTTTTGGGTATCGGCGTAAAAAATATATATCTTGTATATCATTATGTACTTTCGTAATGAAATTATGAAAATGCATAGTTTACAATCAGCTCTGTAATAATGCGTGTATTCAGGTCAAGGTGAAACACAGCGGTTTCCACAGCTGATCCATTTTTTCCGTCGTGGGGAAGATGTCAAATCATCAGACTCTGCTATCCATTAAAAAATGTTCATCACCCACAGATGATTGTTTCTTTTCAAAGAAGCCAACTAAAAGAGAACACACACACGTACACACACTTAATAGAAAGGTATACATTCAAACGGGTTTCATTCAAAAAAACAAAGAAACACAAATAACATTGGAAAATCAAACTCGCACAAAAACCTGATGTTTGTTTTGAACGGAACAAAAAAACACGCTCGCCCACCCGCATCTCAGCCAAAAGGCCTGTTTCTGCTGGATGAATTCTTCCACAATCTCGGTGACCTCCATATCCTGACACCAGATCCAAAGGTGGCACCGAGTAAAACCCCCACCGAAAAAACCACATCCATGTATTGTGTTTCGACAAAGGGATTCAATGGTATTCTCATGGTTGAATATGTATTTATATACTAACTACGTGTGGAACTACCGTTTGATATATCTAAATATGATGATAATATTGTGCAAAATGTTCAACCCAAAACAAGACAAGGGCCAAAAAACAACTTACTGAAATGTAAAGTTAGGTTTAAAGTTGCATCTGACAGGTGCGTCTTGAGACACAAAGAAGCATCCACAACAGCTTCACCCAAAACGAGAAACACTTCGAAGTTTCATGGTGACGAGGTGATTCTATGCGATCTTAACTTACTGTTCCCTTTTTTTGTTTGTTTTGGTATGGGAGTACAACATTCCCAGCTCCAAATTGCCCTTGCATTATCAATAGTTTGAGCGGTATAGGAATCTTCCTTCTCCAAAGTGTATCCAAGTGTCACTTTCGCCCATCGCTTGCAACCACGCCATGTAATTGAAACTCTTTGCTTCAGCTGTCAACGCCTAGGCTTCCACGTGAGGCACGGAAATCCGGTGTTTCGAAAGCGTGGACCCTCTGAATCGGCAGAAGTGCTTCAACTTAAACTTTCAAAACACCTGCACAAGATCACAAAGTGTTGCTGAGGAATTCTGATGATACTTGATCAAAAACACCTTAAATTTGCACATTTAAATACCCTTCATGTTCACACAATCTTCCAGTTTTTTCTTGGTTTTGTGAAGGATGAATCAGTTCGATGATCCGTGATCCTTTCAAGTTCACGACTGGCGGCCGATAGCTGTTTCTACCCATCATACCTCCAATGGCTGCCCAGGTACAGCCAAGAGCCCAAATACACGCTCCATGATTATGTTTGTTTTCTGTTCCTTATTTTGGAGCTATCATTGCAAGTCATGTTTGTTCCAAAATGCAACTCTGTGATTGGAAAACACATCAAATGGGTTGAAATGGTCTATGATAAATCACCGTTGCACAAAATGGAAAGCATTATTCAACATTGGAGTGATGATAGTGATGTCACATGGACCCCAGACGCGTAGATGATCTTAGATGTGACTTCCATTGAGTTCCATCAATCAAAAGTTATAGCTTTCCGCTTTGATGCAGCATCTTTGAACCTTGACCAAAAATGTTTGAAGACACGTGTGGCTCACACACGCACTAACACAATCTAACACATGAAGCATAAGTTCGAACACTATTCTCAAACTTTCATGCTTTAACATCAGCTGCCACCAATGCAGCCATAGAGACGTCTTCATCCGGAGCCAAACCAACACCAATCATCTGGCATGAAAAAAACAATAGCTGCGCAAGTGGATGTGAAACTTGAGAAAAAATCCAATTGTCAATGGTGGGATGAACTGGCTGCCTATGTTGACCTATGCCTATGTTGGAAAGATAATGGGCTGGAGCCCTGCTCGAAGCCTAGGCTCACATCCTCCCCCCGCCTTCCCGATATTTCTTTGTCACGCACACAACTCTTGACTACCCTCCACTCAATCAACACTGCAAGACATTCCTTCGTTTTGTTGAGACGGAACACCTTGCCGGTGACGATTTGGAAGCCATGGTCCGAGTCATCATCCAAAACTTTCAGCACAGCATCGATCAAAATCTCCATTTCACACCTCAAGTTGTTGGTTCCCATCGCAGGTGATTTGATCGTTGGTGCCCTACGTGAAACTCCCTGGGATATGTTTGTTAAAAAGTTGTTTTGGTAGGTGAGATCAATGAAATCCTTTCAGACCAAGTGGGTAAAATCAGTAAATAGTCGGCTATCGTGCGTGTTGCCAATCGTAGAGGTGAATAACAACCATCACTGTCACTGGCTTTGTGTAACTACCACCTTTTACTCTTCAGGTACTGATCATTGGAAAAAAGGAACAGCCCAAACCTTGAATCAAAAGTGGAAGTCGATCCTGCCATATATCTGCGTATATAAAAATATATTATGTGTTGTACATGTTTCGGGAGAAAAGATTGCAACCACACATCGGCGAAGCAACACACATTGCTTAAAAGGCTGGGTGGCAACGACAAAATGTGGGCAAGCAATGGACAGGAAAACATTTACCGCATCCTTCCTGACAAAATCCAGCAGTTTTGGATTTACGCTAGGTACAGAATGCCATTGAAATATATTGAAATGCAAATGTATATATATATATATATAGACCCCTGAAGATTAACATGGAACCCAACACTGGAGGTTTGGAAGACCATCTTCCTTTCCAAATGGGTGATTTGTAGGTTCCATGTTAATCTTCCACGGTGTACATTAAATTTATGTGTATATTTACAAAGTACAAAAATAGTCCACACAATCTATATATATATATACCAAGTCATTTGCAAGACTGGCATTCCAAATTCCAAATAGTCCTTTGTTTTTTACTGGAAATGTATACATCCCCGGCTCTATTTGTCCCTCTACAAATGGGTAGCCCCCGTGACAAATCAAATTATTTGCTTGGGTTCACAAGTTTGAACCATGGATTTGTTCGTGAAACGTGAATCGGGACATGTAAGTAGAACAAACCACATTGCTTTGATTGGTTCACAAACATCATTCTTTCTCAATCAAACACAAAAAAATATTGATCAAATCATTCATCTTTCAGTCAGTTGTTGGAAAAAAAAGGAACAAAAAGAAGAAACTGCCAAGGTACACGATAGATTCCATCCGACCATAAATTGTATAAGCTTCCATGGCCTCCTTGAACAACTCTTCATAGAACGGATTGAATTCTTTCACATCATCAGTTCTTTGCCTCAGTTTTTGCTGGGACATTTTCGCAGGCCTTCACCTCGGGGGGATGGTTTGGATGTAAAGGTCATAGGACCTTTGTTTGATATGTTGAAACATCATCCAAAATTATCCATTCTACAGTTTGGGGTATATATATACGTATATATATACCTCTTATCATTAAAAAAACAAGAACCAATCAACAAACAACATCTAGTTGGTTTCAATCAATCTTCCCAAATAGGGGTGAAAAATAAGACATATTTGAAACCACCAACCAAACATGCATTTGATTTAGACAAAGCTCGCACAATTCTCAACTTGATCAAGGGCAGTTTTGAAACGTCTCGCGACTGTAGGAGCCATCACAGTGCTAATTCCAGCCTCAAGAGGAGCATCTCTGCTAGCGGAATGGCAATGCAAACAATGACCAGTTTGCCAATTGTTCATCTTGAGTAAAGAAAACCAACTGTAAGCATAACCATAAGTTATGCAAATGTAAGAATGACCATAAGCTATCATAAGCTATGCAAAGTATTGCCAATCTAAAATATATGTATGTTTCACTTCTTTGATAAAGTATTACCATATATATATATAATTCTGCGCGATGAAGCACCAGGTCAAAGCGGTCAATAAGCAGCCGCTAAGGCGAATTTAGTGAGAATCTACGATCCGCAATCACATACAGTACCTGAGAAACGTATAGAAAGGATCCACGTCTCGCACTTCTTTACACAACAAACAAACAAACAAACAAACAAGCCAAGCCAAGCCAAACAAACCAAACAAAACACACCAAAACCAAACAAAACAAACCAAACAAACCAAACAAAGCAAAACAAACAAAACAAAACAAACCAAACTGAACAAAACAAACAAAGCAAAACAAAACAAACAAAACAAAACAAAACAAACTGACAAAACAAGCCAAACAAAACAAACAACATCCACCATTTTCGTGCTGACCAACATTCCCCCTCCCCAACTCACAGTAACTCACAGCAAAAATGGCCTCAGTGAGCTCCAGAGATGCCTTGTAGAGAATCAACATCTGTTGATCTTGTACCGAGTCCTTTGAATCTTGGTGTCAAGCTTCGAACATGATCTTCAAGGAGAGTAGTTTAATAAACTCCCCAAAACGTCTCAATGGCTGGTTTTGATGTTAAAAAGACAAACTAAAAACGAGCCCTAAGAATGCAATCACAATGTTGAGCCCAAAAACGAATGGGAATCCTCAAGAAGATGAAAGGGAACTGATGGGGGAAACAGGCACCTTATTTCGGGACTTAGGTCGTATTTTCAAAGTGACGTCGTGTGACGTCGCTATAATTTGGCCAGGTTTATGTAGCGTAGGTTTGGGAATCAATGGGGGGCATTGGGGTTTCATCCTTTTCTTAGCAGGAAAATCATTTGGGTGCAGAAAATGGAGAGAACAAAATGAACAAAATGCCTCCTTGATGAAATTGGAAGGCCTTCAAGATCGATTTTTTCTTTCAAGCAAACGTTTTCTGTTTGCTACCCCAAAACCCTCTAGGAACATTGACATGGAATATGTATGAATATGGTGAATTCGGAAAGGAATCCTCCACGGCTACTTTTTGTTTGTCAGGTTTTGTATGGTTTTGTTGTGTTCTGTTTGGGGGATATATACATGCTTGATATTCTTCAACTATGCTTCAACACATGCTGCCTGCTCTTTCTTAGAGGTACCGTAGCTCCGAGGTCATGTTGCCGTTCCCTAGCCCGTCAAAAGGGGTCAGCAAATGAACCTCCAATTCTGATCACATTAAAGTATAGAAGAGTGTGACCATACACCCCCGGAAACACAATCTGATCGCAAACAACCTCTACATCCACATGTTCTGAATCCACCAGAAACACAAACGTTTAAAGATCATGTCTTGCACCAACCGTGCGTTGGCACCGAAAATCGCACCGTTGCATCGACTCACCCGTCGTTCCATCCCGCTTGCCCAAGGCTCCGGTTCCAGCAACGGCTCGTCATCTTCAATCAACGAGCTGAAGGGATTCTGGGCATACGAATTGTTGACCTAACCCGTCGTGGCTTCCCACACCCACCAAATACCACACCAAACTGGTGTTCAGATTCAACTTTGCTTGACATCTTTTTGGAGGGTAAAACTGTAACTTAGAAATACCAACATGAATTTGTACATCTCAAGTGTCCTCACTAAAAGTCTTGAACATGTATCAATGATACAATGTCTATAGTTGATTTCGCCAGTTTTAACTCTAATAATTTCCTTTTGCCAAAACGTCAAAACAAAACAATCACGTTCAAAACATGTTCGCCTGGCTTGTGGACCATTTTCGGATGGTGTGGGCTTGCTTGACTAGTTGCACATCCTGGCATATGATGTCAAGAGTGGGTGGTGATGTTTCCGATAAATTTCCATGCAACTATTGAGATACTATCTGGATGATGGATTCAAGAACTAGTTGGAGATGATAAAATCATAGATATTATAGAGATTCGGGAAAGCTAGATGTGATGTGGTTTGATTTTTCGTCAAGGTCAACATCGGGATCTGTCCAAGGAAGATCGAAGATGGCATTTTTCAATATTTTTCGCAGTTACCCTTCCTCCCATAATCATGGAAGTCAAGAATGGGTCCCTCCAATAGTACGTACCTTTCAAACACAGCCATTTTCCACTTCCATGATTATGGGAGGAAGAGTATGTCGCAGTTAGAGACACAACATCAAGTGACAATGCTTGGCAACGACAAGTACACCAAACCGGTTGGAAAATTTGGGTCTTTGTTTGATTGTCGCTGTGGTCAGTTGAAGAGATGCGGTGTCACGGGACAATTCAGTCCTATGAAATTCCTTGCGAATTGTTTGACTCCATCCAAAAAGTTTGGAAAGAAAGAAACATTTGAAATTGTTTCCACCAACGCCAACGACCCAAAGATATCAGCTGTTCAAACGTCTTTCCTCCTCATCATCGCTACCATCGGGTGACAGGGATCGTGGTGATTGCAATGATCGTGGTGTCTCCAAGGATGGTGTTTTTGCCTTGGCAGCATTGCAAACACACGCAAAAACGATTTCATAGAGATAGGAGCTTCTACGAGGTTCTAATATATAAAATAAACTACTCGCCATCGAAAAAACAAAAAAAACATATAAGCATAAATAAGCCATAATAAGCCCATATAAGATGAGTGGTGTCTTCAAAAAATGTACTTGTTCATATTTGACTCAATTTCTGAGTAGCGAAACTCATGTCACTAATTGCGATCCTGTGCGCCCTTGACCAACATATCACCTTTGCTCACCTAATCCATTTTTTGGACAGCAAAACAACCATACACCCCGAAAATTTAAACAGCTCGCCCCTGAAGAAATGATGGTTGGAAGATGAGTTTCCTAAATTTCCGAGACATTTTTCGATGTCATAAGAAGCCGGACATTTTCCCTTTGAGGCCCTAATCCCTCAGGAAATCATGGTGGGATGGGGGTACTGCTGCACGACCCCCATGCCACAGCTGCATGCTCACGGGCCGCCGAGCTGCTGAACGAATTGGGTTGAATTTGGTACGGCCATGATTGGACAAACGTGAGGATGCACGTGTGGTACATCCTTACCAAAATGGCAGGTTTACTTCCGGCAGTAACTTCTGGCAGGATCGTTTTGGGACCAGGCATTTTGATGGTATAAAGTGTTGGATGAGTTGGTGTCTTCGGTGTATGCAACATACATTACATACTTGAACAAACTGTCACGTATAACAAGACTAAAGTTTATGTATTATTATATAAATCCCCCCGGCAAACCCGTCATTTCATCATCTACGGTACATAGTTACATCCATCAACTCATGTTGGCCGCGAAAAGGATCTCGAACACAAATGCTGCCGACCATATCTGTCTTGAATGTCGAATTAGAGTGCTTCTAAGGATTAGTACTCTCCTGAAGGCTCACATGTACCCCAGGAAAATAATGTTTGGAAGATTATTTTCCTTTTGAAATTGTCCCTTTTCAGGGGAAATGTTAATTTTCGGGGGGTGTAAGATCAGTCATTCTTGGAAGATTCCCACAATCAACTAGTTCTTAAGCTGGCGTCACGGAAGAATGATGCATCAATGGGGTAGTTCTAAGGTAGTCAACACCCAATACACCTACTTAACTAATCCATCTTCTAACTGAATAAGAAGTAGGAATAAATCCACTCACAACAGGTTTTTTTTGGGGGGGAGTGGTTGCAGACTGTGTACCCCTACAAACATGATAAAGATGTTTGATGTGAGTAAAACAACCACGTCCAACTCCATCAGCCTTCCTATCCTTGCTGATTAGGGGCGCATATTCATCTGAGATGAATTATACATGGTCGTTTTGGTGATACCATTGGCCCCTCACTCCTACTATCACCGTTGGGTATATGAAACCCATTGTTGCACTCATGGGTTATTTACGGAACTTACCAAAAAACACCCGGCATCATCCCTCAACCACTTTCAACCATCTTCTTCTTATATTGGTACCACCAGCAACGAAATTATGTCATTGGAGGTCATGAAAGGAATGTTCAAAAAAAAACGTGCCAATGTCGCCATGCTTCGTGTCGAACAGCGTGATGGAAAACCATTCCGTGATGGAATCGCCGGACTTCGAGTGTCCTTGGCCGCCATGGCTGGGCCATGGAGGTGATCTGAGTTGGCAAACTGCAATTTCCAAACACACACTCAATGTATGGTATATATTTAACTATATTTACCTACATTTTCCCTACATTACACTATTTGTTTAATGGTAAATGTAGGTAAATATACCATACATTAAGTGTTTGGGATAATCAAAGGAAGTTTAGCTGAGAAACTTCCGGTATACGAACAACATCGCA
>DF242981.1:24952-39218 GCA_000507305.1 Breviolum minutum Mf 1.05b.01 | reverse complement strand
TGTGGTGGTGGTGGTGGTGGGTTGGGGGGGGGGGGGTGGATTTTAGGCGAAGTAAAAGCGCGCCCCAAGGACATTATCAGCTTTAGCTTAGACTTATAAGCAAAAGCAAAGTACAGACAAGCAATCCGTCATCAAGCCCCATTCCACTAGACACGCCGGCAAGGCCGGCGGATTTCTGGGTGATGATTTCAAATATTTTTTCTTTTCACCCCGAAAATTGGGGAAGATGAACCCATTTTGACAAGCATATTTTTCAAATGGGTTGGTTCAACCACCAACTAGATTTCCAATTTGGCTAGATGGGCGTTTCCAAAAATAATGGTACCCCCAAATCATCCCATTTCAAATAGGGTTTTCTATTTTTTTCACCATCCATTTTGGGGTACCCCTATTTTTTGGAAACACCCATGTAGTACCTTGAAACGGGAGGTTTTTTTTTTCAGCTGGTTCCTGGTACCAATATCTTATGCCGGTGCCTTACACCTCGAGAACTGTCAACATATTTTGGTGGATTTCCATTTGGCATTGATAAATCTTTCTGTTCCCAGTTTTTTGCAGCATCCAAAAAATACCTCCCCTCCAACGATGACACCAGAGAAGTGACCCCAGGGAACTGGGACGACGCCTCCAGAGGCGAAACCTGGAAGATGGTCGTCGAGCTGGGTTTTTGCTGGGATGTTAATAAATAACCTTAGTAGATAGTGGGATAAAAATTGAGAAAGTATCTAAATTAAGTCTGTTTTGGGGGGATGTCTTCCATTAATAAGCATTATATATAATTGATATGTATGGATAGTGTTTGTTTTCGTAATTTAGGCTCACAGTTTTTCAAAGGTATGGCGACATGGAGCTTCTAAATATGTGCCTGGATTGAGTTTGATTTTCACATGAGCTAAGGTAGGAAACATCACGACTTGGGATGCTTGATACAGGTCGAGGTGCAACTCAAACATAGTTTCCCCTAAAGTTTAAGATGCTTCACCCGGAGATTCCAACCCCAAATCCGGAATCCCCAGGTTTTTAGATGCAAATCTTCTTCTTTTTCAGATGATATCTTCAACACCTTCTGATTCTTATCACAGATGTGACGTGACCGTGATGGATATGTGTTGTTTTCGTACTTGTTACTTAGAAGAAAAGTCATTGGATGTCAGTCCGACTGGATGTCAAAAAGATATCTTTGAGGTAATCATATATCTGGTCAAATAAGAGCTCGGCCACGACCGACCCTTGGCACCCCCCAGCTTGGAAGCTATAAAAAACTTGGGTTTCGGGAAATGGGACCCCTTAGTTTTTTCAGGGAAATGTAGGTGAAGGTGAAATGGCATGATGGCCATTTGGGGCGATCGATGCATTCCCCGGCAGGAACCTGATTTGATACCCATCCATTTATAACTACAGTTGTTTCAATTGGATGATTTGATAACCAAATCTTTACACCCCGGAAGATTAACATGGAACCTGCAAATGATGGTTTGGAAGATGATTTTCCTTTTCAATTGGGTGATTTTTAGGTTCCATGTTAATCTTCCGGGGTGTACTAATGGAAATTTCTTGGTTTCGGTAAATAATCCAGCTCCCCATGCGGTTGTTGCATCATCCTGGGTATCCCTGTCCCATCAAGTCCCTGCCTGAGAGTTTAACAGGCGGCCACATCCGAGAGTCGCTCGGAGTTGGAAGGCGCCGTTGAAGTTGTTGTTTTTTTGTTTTTTTTGTTGAAAGGGGGGGAAGGAAAGCTAGGCTGTGATATTGGGGGAGCAAATTGAGCTAGGGGTGATCTATTTCCCTACTAATTGGGGAGCTAAAGAGCCCCAGAATCTTCCAAATCACAGGGTAGAAAAGATTTGCTTCAAGTGCTTGGAAAAAACTATGCACATATTAAACCCAAATGGTGGTGAAAAAGGATGATACAATCCCATAAAAATCGAATCCGTAAAAATGCAAGAAATCACCAAACTCAACAAACAACATCTTCCAAGTTGTGTAAATGTGTGCCTTTTACACCCGAAAAACCTACCAAAAGGCAGACATTTTATATATTTGGAAGATCCAGGTATAGATATGTTTTTGCCACGCAGTTTGATGTTTGGAGGTTTTCTTTGGTTAATTGCTGAAGCTCTTCAGTTGTCATATTTTGTTGATTTCATGTCGTTCACTTTGGATGATTTTTTCATGCAGGAAAATCAAATAGCTTTGTGTTCTTTGAAGAGTGAGGTGTGAATGATCACAGGAGCACATACCCTCCAAAAAACTAACATATCCCACCTTGAGAAAGGAACATCATCAACTCAAAAAGTGCCAGCTGGTAGGGGATATGATGTTGGTGATGTTGGTTCCCAGTTTGGTAAGATCCAAACTGAAGAAGTGTTTGCGGTTCCACCATGTTTGAGCTGATCTGCCCTGTTTCTTGTCATTTCCCAAGATTGATGCCTCTTCTCCTTGGATGCAAGGTTCCAATGGTGGCGTGCCGCCATCCACAGGATACGTGCCATGCCAAGCGCAAGCGCCTGTCATGAGCCACTTTTCTCAGCTTGGGTGTTTGGAAAATCAAAGGTGTTTTCAGGTTTTGTAACCCAAACAATCCATGGGACTGGTATCTTTCCCTACATTTACCATTCTTGGAATTTTCCATCGGAATTCTTTAGAATTTTTTCCATTTTAATGTTTTCTCTCGGTGGTGGCGGTTTCAAATGATTTTTATGTTCACCCCGATCCTTGGGGTTTCATGATCCAAGTTGACTACTATTCAGGGAACTAACATATCCTCCAAAAATGGCATTTTGAAGATAATTATTTTCCTTTTCCCAAGGCGGGATATGTTAGTTCCCTGGAGGGTAATATTTTTGAGATGGGTTGGTTCAACCACCACCTAGAGGGGGATATGGATAGGTAGCACTTCACCTCAAAAAGGTCCTACTGAAAATCATCAGGGATCGAGCCAGTGAAGGGTAGGAGGTGCGCAAGTTAACCCATGAAAATAAGGAGATTTTTACATGGAAAGGGTTGGAGTACCCCCCAGGAAGTTTCACAGTTCGACCCTGAAAATAGGCCAATTTTGCCCCAAAAGGAGACGAACCATCTTCCTTTCCCATCATTTTTCAGGGGCGAACTGTTCAACTTCTCGGGAGTATTTTTTTTCTGGAAGACACGTTTTTTGAACCTGTATTCACAAGGGGTCAGTCATCTCATGACTGGTCAGCCTACCCCCACGGCCACGTACCCCCCTTCAGAAACGAGGGTTCAATAAGGCATTCTTAAGGGAAACCAATGGTTCATAAGCCCTGATCATAAGGCCTTATTTCTAGAGGAGGGTTGGTTGACTAGCCATAATAATTGCAGGAATACAACGTTTTACGTTGACACATTTTGACAATAGACGGAAAAACTAGACACATGCGAATGTTCCACCAAACTACTCCATTGTGGAGTGTCCAACAAAATCCGAAAACAGACATGAAAACACACAAAAAATACGAGGAACATCTCAGAAAGTCCTTTCTTCATATTTTTTCCATATACCCTCCCGAAAACTAACCGTTGGCCCCTGAAAATTGATGGTTAGAAGAAACAAATGTCCTTTTTGAGATGTCATCTTTTCAGGTGCGCAAGTGTGTTAGTTTCAGGGAGGGCCATGAAACCACCAGGCCTTACATATACACAAAAGACTGACATCAACTCTGCAACAAGAACAGCTCCCATACCATCCATGTCAGGTGCATTTACCTGCATGGATTGTTTATCTTGATATAGTTTTATGGTTTTTCATGTAGCAAAAAATAGGCAACCATGGATGGTAGGGGATTGGTCGTGAAATTCCTTGTCTCCCCAGATACTCAACAGCTACCTGTGCTTCAAGCGGTGCAAGCTGTACCAGTTCAACCCGTACCTGTTCAGCCGATGCTTCCCGGCTTGAAAAAGTAGGGATCGGGCCAGGGAATCGGCGTGAGATCCCCCTAGAGGGACTCGGACCGGAATCTTTGTGTCGATTTCGACCGCCATGGTTTCGAGAAATGTTATGTGTTTTGTCGATTGGTTCAACCAATATTGACAAGAATTGCAATCCGGGATGTTTGGATGATGACTTTGCTTCATATAAACATATTGAATAGCGGCCAAATGTGGAAATTCACATTTTCACGTACTGCCACTATTTGCCACTTATGAATGTGAAACCATTGCTGTCAGCCTTGGATGCGTTCAATGCTCAAAGTACATGTGAATTCCAGATCAATACACCCCGGAAATTTAACAGAGCCCCTAAAAATAGGCAATCATGGCAATCTCAAAAGGAAACTCATCTTCCAACCATCATTTTTCAGGGGCTATGTCAAATTTCAGGGGTGTATACTTTGGAACATTTTCGATAGGAATTTCAAGAGGAATATGAAATGCCAATGTTCAGAAGGCAGGTTGCTTTTTTTGTCAACATCAATGTTTTTTTTCAACATAGCGAAACAAAAAAACTACATGTTTTAACGCTTCAAACAGCCTTTTAGGATCCGTTTAGATTTGCACCAACATGTTTATAATCGTTTTTTTTTCCGTTCATGATCATTGCGTGGATGAATTCTTTGAGGGGATTGTTATGTCTTCACCCACACTTTGAACAAGGAAACATCTAGCCATCAACTTCCACAAGAACTCGCCATGAACTCGATGTTGGCGACCGTTTTCTTTGACGCCGCTAATCATAGGATTCTTAAGGGCGGGTGGGTGATTCTCCTAGTCTTCCCTTAGGGTTTTTTCAGTTACCCCCTCCTCTTGAAGACACCCCCCTTAAGAACCCTACAAGCAAGCTAAGGTGGCCGTATGACTCATGACTCAGTTTCTTGAAAGTTATATTTCATCATTCCAATTGATTCCTAACGCCTTGTGGGCCGGGACTCCACCTCCCACCTTGTGGGGAGACCAACTCCCAAACCCCCAACCGCCAACTGCTGAGGATGATGATGTTCTTCACCCCCAAACCGATGCAACCGAATGCTGGGCCGGGACAGCCTGGACAGCCTGGACAGCCCCAGCAGATGAACTTTATGACAGAGGCAGAAAGGTTGGTTGGTGAGTGAGATTTCGGGTCTCAGGTGCACCCGCACCGGTTAGGAAGGTTGGAGTTGGGATGGATATATGGATACCCATTGGGAGGGTTGGCTTAAAATCCTATTGATGTATAAGAGTGGTCGTAAGATTCGTGAGTTGGTTTGGATTTGCCACGAATATCACAAATCATTGACTCACCGAAAATTTTGGGATTCAAACAATGCAAATTCATAGTTTTCAAAGAAATTATTCTTAGTACTAGACCTTGTTTGGGTCGGTAAAACAAACTCACCCCTGTTACCCTCCACGAAACTAACAGCGAGTTTCCCACCTGAAAATAGGGCGGAATTCCCAAAACGAAAAGGAATCATATTCCAACTGGATTACATTTTCAGGGGGCGTTTGCTGTTAGTTTCAGGGAGTGTATGTAATGAAATCTTCCTACCCATTTATATGAAGGGTTTGTTTCAGAAGCCATTGTAAGGATCCTGCTTTTAACCAGCAAAATAATAGTACAATGGAATTGTCACCGGTGGATCTGGTTGTTTCTCAAGTGTTTATGGGAAGCAGTGCGAAGTCCAAAGTTGTGGGTTTAGAAGATGCTGGATGTTTCTTGGTGTCTTTCAATGAGATGTTACATAAGAATACATAAGATGTGTTGATGATGTTTGTTGTTTTGTTTACATGTGCATATCTTTTTTTTCAAAAAAAAAGTTGGGCAGGTCTTAGAATCAACACATTTTCCTGGATTCGTGTTGGACCTGCTTGTTTAGAATTATGTAGGCACCAGGATGGAACCCAAAACCACCAAACCCATAGATGGACGGCTTCCCTGGCTGCGTTGAATCATGTTCATTTTTGAAGGTGCTGGGCTTCAGTGCAGGGGGGGGGGGTCCTTTAGGCTCAATGGAAATATATAGGAAACAGTAGTAGTGATAATGATTGCGTCATTTGTGCAAGCTTTTTTTTGTGCTTGGGTCTAAAGTCTTCTTGTTTTCCTATGGTAGGGGATGGTCATCGACCTGATAGTAGAGTTTTATATGCCCAATATAAGTAGTTTATGGTCATCAACCTCATAGTAGAGTTTTATATACCCAATATAAGGAGTTTAGACCCTGGCACACCTTAGCATGTGGGTTTGGTTGACTTCAGATGTATTTCTCCGGCCAGCCCAGACCTTGCCAGGCGCAAAGCTTTCATTCGGTGCATTCCGTGCAGTCCGAACCGGAGGCGATTTGTTTTTGAGAGGAAAGGGATCATGACCCTACAGGGAACTAACATATCACCCCTTTAAAGGTAGCTGGGTCCCGATGATGTTCCGCTTCCATAGGTGGGATCATTATATATATTTGTTTTGTTTAGTTTTTGTGATTTTTTATATAAATACCCTCCATATCCCACCACTGGAAAAGGAACATCATCTTCAAAAGTGCCGGCTGGTATAGGATATGTTAGTTCCCAGCAGGAGGGTACCCATGCTAAGGGTTCCCAATATTATTTCTAGGACAAGGACCATTATGTTTTTGTTTGTCCATTCCGCTCCTCAGGTGAATCTATCACCAATATCACCATCATTTAGAAAAAAACCTTGGTTGCTTAGTATATATGGGGGTTTCCTAAAATGGTGATACCCAACAACTATTGGTTTTCCTACTAAAAATGACAATTTTTGGGGTACCACCATTTTAGGAAACACCCATATATAGGGGATTATACTACCTAGTTACATGGGGATTGTAAGGTAACCATGAAATAAGGGAATCCCGGAATTAACCAACCAGGATTTTTCACCGGAAAGTCGTCGGCTTTTCGCGCGCGCAGATCCCTCCAATGACGCCGCTGCCCACTGCTCCATGCTTCCATATGAAAACAGCGCAGTTGGGACAACTCTCAGCAGCGGCTTGGTATCATCAGAAGGTGATCATGGAGGGGGGGGAAACGTCCTAAAACGCGCTAACATATCGCCTGAAAATATGGCAAGCATAGATTTCCAGGGGCAAACTTGCTGTTGGTTTCAGGGAGGGTACATATATCTACCTACATGAAAACCCATCAAGACTTCCAATTCCAAGCAACTGGTATATATTGCCACCCCCCACGGACAATTCAGGCCCTAACAGTGCAGTATCAGGTGATGAAGGTGGTTAATAATCTCCTTAACACGACCTTACTGTATTTCTTTGAGGGTAGGAGCTGGCATTGGGAGGATACCACTAGGGAAAATGGCTCCAAAAGAAGAAGTTTGCCAGATATTTTTTCATGGAAACAAAATCACGGCATGAACATGAATGGCAAGCAACGAATTTTCGACTGTTTCAACATAAACCATTTATTTTCGATTGGGAAATTAATTAGACATTTGATTTTTTTGTCTAATTTTTGATTGAAAAAAACATACAAAAAATTCAAACACAAACTGTTTGGATGGTTTGGATGGGTTTTCAAGAAAAAGCATGTTGAATCCTGCCATGGCATCACTGGCACCACGCTGTTTTGCGCCTATAGGAGTTATATTTCATTTTTTTTTTCATCGAAATGACATGATCCCTCACACAGCTCGCCAATGGAGGTGAAGGCATTCCGAAAAAAAAAAAGAAGCGGATTTTTTGGCCCAAATTTATGGATCTCCAAATTTAGAACTGGGAAAAATAAACAAAGAACACGACCCACATCGGCATGAAAATAATAGCATTGCTCACTTAGTTTTACGTACGTGGAATCAATACTACTCATGATCAACTATTGTCTAAATTCCTCACCCCATACCATGGGACTGTTACCTTTACCTACATGGATGCTTGATTTTTGTGGTTTTAAATGCCACGCAAGGCCGTATTTTAAGGGACTTAATAACCACCATCATCACCTAAATAAGGCCTTAGATTCCCATGATTTGGACCTACCCCCAACCAGGATGCCAGTGGCAAATTAAGGTGACCTATAGAGATTCCCACGATCCTAGAAAGATGTGTCGATCGTCATCCTGGTGGTGACGAAAATCCATCACAAAACTTCTCCTAAAATGTCCCGTGTTGATAGGGTGAATATCATCCCATGATTTGCAAGGGTTGTTATACGTCCCAACGGTGGTGCCTTAGCCAGCACGATTTCGGAACCATCAACCATACCGGACCATTGCCATTTGGGCGGAGAAAAAGAAACACCTCAACTTCTAATAAAACCCTAAGGATCGGCGCAGCTTCACAAAGACCAAAAGCAAGGGCAGATTGTCGATCGCCTCGACGGATCGTCCCTTGGTTTCGTGGTTGGTTGGGGTTCCAAAACCTCGGGGTTTTTGTTGGGACGATGATTTGGATGATGTGGCCTTTCTTTTTGGAAGGTCAAAGGTCCATTTATATATGAGCGCCCGCCAAAACCTCCGACCATTAGGAACAGTTACACCAGGACATTGATACTTGATATGATCATGAAACTCTCAGGAACGATTGGGGTGACACAAAAAACGATGACTTTTGATATACTGTACATGTTGGCCTGATTTTGAATTTGAAGACATTCATCCAGCAAGTTAATATCGGCATGAAATCAAGCCTCCAAGAGCATCCAGAAGCTGTGCGCCAAAAGTAAAAGATATCATGCAGAAAATGAGCACACCTTAAAAATTCGAAAATGAATGGCAGCTCAGAACGATGACCAAAACGATGACTGAACGATGACCGTTTTCTCAGTTTCTGAGTCCTTACAGACACATCCCACACAGAGAGAGCTCTAAAATGACTTCCTTGCTGGCAAGAAACTATTCCTTTTTCATGGCTGCTGCTGCTGCTTTTTCTTCTGTTGCTGCTTGTTCTGCTGCTTCTGCTTTTGCTACTGCTTGTTTTCAATCACTTGCTCATTTCATGTCCACGACACCAAACCCTCAGGAACGATGGGGGACACACAAAAAGGCGATGACCATTTCAGCCATGTCCTTTCGTGGATGTAATAGGTTTAGTCCGTCGCTCATATGTATATGATATATGTATTCTAGAATTTATATGATACATTTAGATATATTATACATTTAATGGATATAACAGATTCAGATGGTATATGAATTTGTGTTCACTGTCTATATAGCCTGTTTGTTGCCAATAAAGGAAGGATTACTTGGAAATGATATGTTCAAATGGTCCATCTTTTTTCAGCCTATGTTTCTTCGCTGGAGGTGGATGTTTATTACTTTTAAGTCAATGTCACCACTTCCCGTTAGCCATTGAATTCGGTGGTTTGACTGAGTTTGACTGTTGCTTTTTGGTAGAAGTTTCAATTTCAAGTAAAGATTGATTTTCAGGATTTTGAGATGATCCCCGTATATATAATATATATAATTTGCAGTATATTATATATATATCATAGGATCCATGGTTGCCTGGTATATATAAACCTACATTCAAACCATCAAAAATCAACCATTTCATGGATCGGTAAATATACAGTCCAATCGGCAGGCAACCACATGGATCCATCCGTCATGGGTTTTACTAGATGGTGGTTTCAAATATTTTTTATTTTCACCCTGAACCCTGGGAAATGATCCAATTTGACTTACACCTATTTTTCAGATGGGTAGGAAAAAAACACCAACCAGTATTGATCACCTCAAAATCACCCAACTAATTGAAAATCCCCAAAATGGATGGTGAAAATAGTGGAAAAACCCTATTAAAACCACCAACCAACTAGCTTAGTTTCCCCCCGACTTCTTCTCACTTCAACCGTTCGACGTTTCGTTGCGCTACGCAAAGGGCTCTACAACTGTGGCATAGCACGCTACAGCGTGCAGTTCACCTCCGGTGAGTTGAGCAATGCAGATGGCGTCGCTTGGGATGAATGAAGTGATGCCGGGGATGGTTCCGGTGACCCGGGTGACCGGGTCCCAGTTACGAAAACATCACACAGTTTATGTGTTTTTTTTCTAAAATGGTGGGGTGGTACCCAACAAACCCAGAAGGGTTTTTTTCCTACCTAAAAATGATCAGCACTTGGGGTGGTGTTTTGGGGGGTACCACCGTTTAAGGAAACACCCATATATCCAGGACTATTTTTAGGGATTTTATACATTACGGGTGGTGTTGCATGATGATCTGTTCCTTCCATGAACAGAATCAAAAGGAAAATGCTCCAGTTTTAGGTCCGAACTGTTCCAAAATGCCATTGTTATCATGAGGGTTGGAAATATATGTATGTATATATATACATATATTTTTTACCCCTACCTGGGGAAATGATCCAATTTGACTAAAACAAAATTGAGATGGCTTGAAACCACCAACTAGTTATATCATCTATATATTCACAATATCCAGATTCCCTGTATCTTGAGTGCAAATGTTGTTACCTTCTTATTACATATGTAATGCAGAAACATGGAAATGTGAGTTGTATGATGATTGTTCATCATCTTCTCTTGAGTATTAGTCTTTTTTTTGTGAAAAGTTTTTTTTGGGATGCTCTCCCACTAGCAGTGACTTTCCGGCGGATTACTACATTTTGAGGATCAGGGATCCCAACAACCTAATAGTTTCATTTCCCACGGGGGTTTGGGCGTACCAAATTTGATTCCAAGTGTTTGATCCCCAAAAACACACACACTTGCTTCCATATGAGGTGGTGGCAACTCAAATGTTTTTGCATTTTTTACTCAGAGTTTCCTGGGGAAATGATCCAATTTGACGCGCATATGTTTCAAATCGGTGGCGAACATACTGTAGTTAACATAAAACTCCATTCCTTCAGGTCCCATCCCAATGACCTTCAATTGGAACTTCTCTAGATGGTGGTTTCAAATATATTTTATGTTCACCACTATTTCGGGAAGATTCCCATTTTGACCAATATTTTTCAGATGGGTTGTACCCACCAACCAGTTCTGGAAAGTTTGGGTGGCAAAAAACCACCAAGTAGTTCCGCTTCAGGTGGGCATTGTTTTCTCTTCGCAGTTGCCATGCCCGCAGAACATCCAGATGCTTGACACAAATTGGTGGATAGGAGATGTTTTTCTAACAACACATACGGTCGAAATGCCCAGCATTAAGATACATACATACATCCATACATGCATGCATGCATAGTCAAAAAAACGGGAACTGGAAATCAATGGTGCATGGAACGTTAATGGAACGGGCATGTACATTGTCATTGGTCAAGTTTTACCTAAGTTAATTACAATGACAGTATTTGGTGACGACATACCACCATTGGTTTCCCTTTGAGCACCGTTTGTTTCTATATCCCCCCTTCACATATAGGAGGGGAATCGAATCCATCTAGCGAGAGATTTTTCACCTACAAATGTGTTGACCAAGTCTAGGGGCTTAAATGGTGCATGGCATATTCGTTCTTTTGGGTCCCAGAGACCCGAATGAACAAAGAGGAATTTGGAAGGTTGTTACCTGAACCAGAAGAAAGTCCCAGTTTCTTTGGGGCTAATTTTGCTGTTACCTGAACCAGAACTCGTTCACTTAGAAAGCTTGGTTTGGAAGGTTTTCTTTTCGAGAACTACAACATCCTTAATTTGCATTATTCACTTGTATGTAATTAATCAAGACAATTGTGCTGGTTTGGAAAGAGTCTCCCAAACCCAAAATCCATCTAAAACCCTCACTTTGTTCAACCTCAAATTTGTTTGGACGACCAAAAAAAAGGCAACCCATAAGACAAGACAAAAAAAAAACAGCAACAAAAAAAGAAGCTGACATATTACCCAAACAATCCATATTTATATATTTCCCTTCATTCTTACCATTAAAATCAACCATTCATGCATAATTAGTAAATGTTCACTGGACGGCAACCATGGATGGTATGGTAACGGTAAAACCCCTGGCTGCACCTCCTGACATCGGGAAGGAAATTTCCACGGCACCGTCACCCCGGTGAGGCGAATTATCTCCATTTTTGCCAATCGTACTGGTAGGATTTGCATGCGTTTCTTGGGTTAGTGAAAAACGCCCATTGTTTTCTGGGTGGTGGCAACTCAAACATGTTTTTTTATGTTCATCCCTATTTGGGAAATGATCCAATTTGACTAATATGTTTCAGATGAGTTGAAACCACCAACTATTTTTGGGATGCGGAAAAAGTTCCATGGTTCGGTGGACAGCAGCGGTTTTTTTGATAAGAAAACCAGTTAGATATACATAGCTGGGTGTTGGTGAAACCAATATGTTTTAATTTTCACCCCGCAAAATTGGGGAAGATGAACCCACCCGTTTTGACGAATATCCTCCCATTAAAAAAGGCACTTTGGCAGATGATTCTCTTGTTCTCAGGGTTGATTTGTGTTGGAGGGTGACCGAAAATGCCGTGCAAGTGGACACCTTTCAAAAGTGGGAAGGGTTGGCTGTCTTGAAAGGAAATAAATTTCAAGGGCGTACTGTCTATTGGTTTTCGGAAGATTTATTTTAACAGTTCTAAGGTTCGAGAGGTTTTTGGTGCAACAAAAGAGAGAGTTTCGATAACACAATTTATTGGATTTGATTGCTTGAAAAACCCATCCTGGAAGGATTTATGATTGAGATAGACCTGTGTATACATCACCAATGTTCAAAATTTAGATGACACGGTTTCTATTAGGGACTGTCCGTTTCCGGAGGTAATACTTCCACGTTTATTTCTGGATGGTTTTTTTGGTTGTAGCAAAAATCAACTCAGAGACATCTGTACCTCGACGCCCATGTTTGATTGAACTCATCTTTGTACAAGACCTCAGACACACTCGACAAATACAAACTTGTTCAAGGTGATTCAAAGTGACCTTTTAACCCCCCTAGTTGGAGGTCACCAACAGCCTTTGAAAGGACTTAACCATCCAAAAAAAAGGTCACCAGCAGAATTGCCAGGTGTTTTTGTTTGTTTTTTTGCCAACTTGAGATTGGGGTTTAAAAACTTCATCCCAGGTTAATTATCGTAGTTGGTTGGAGCACGACCCAAGCAAAAAAAAAGGCGATGATTGGAAGGGGTCTGTCCCTTCACAACTAAGATGACCTGATCTTGTTTGGTTGGGATTTTTTACCAACTCCTTGAAGCTATGCCCTAGGCGGACCCTTTAATACGAACGCTGAGGAGGATGACTGGACTCCAGACCCCCCAAAACATACCTAAAACAGCTACTTAATAGGTACTTGGATGTCTAGGGAAATGGAGGCAAAAATCTTCCAAGCAAGATTTTCTCACATCGATTTCTCAGGAGGTATGACTGGAAGACTAAGGATATAACCACGAAGAATTGTTAGAAAATATGCTGAAACCTAAAAAGGAAAGAGACTCCTAATCACCATTTTTCCAAGGGCGAAGTGTTAGTCTTTAGGGAGCGTTTGGATCTATACCCCCCCACCCAGGATGCCAGTCATCACCAGGATGACATTACATTTTTAGGATCGGGCATCTCTAACTCTATATAATCCTTTATTTGCTTTTGTGGGTGGGGAAACTTCCCTTACATACGCTGTATCATCCATACAGCTTATATGAAGGTGAGAAGATTCCTCTAAATCAGGTACCTGAAATGCTTGGAGATCAAACTTGAAGGATCATCCCATGACTTGTAATTGGTTAAATAATCATGGTGATCATAAGTTCCCAAACTGGGGTCTGTGGGGTTTCCCTTCCAAATGACCAAACTCCATGGCGTTTAAAAATGGGGGGGGTGATCCTATAAGTACTTACCCCTAAGAATCCAGGACGTCCTCCTGAGATATCCTGATGATTTCCATTGGATCCCTGAAAAAACCACTCTAGGGAAGGGTGAAAGGATTCTTAGGCTACGATAACCTGGGAGCCCATCCGGAACGAGTCGTTTCGGCAGGGAATGAGTATTCTAACGAACCATCAGAGGTGCTGATGCTGATGTCGAACGATCTCATGTGAACATCAAGGTGGCGACGGTGGGGGGGGTCCAGGTTGGCGATTTTTTTTCCCAGAAAGTTCCCGGTTTCCGTTTGTTTACGTTCAAAAGATCTTTGGAACTGTTTTATCAGAATCTCTAAACTAACAAACAGTGTTTTATATTATCAAAGGAAGTTTGGATGAGAAACTTCCGAGTTACGAACTTTTAAAACTGCTCACTAATAGATTCGTAAAGTAATAGATTCGTAAAGTAATAGATTCGCAAAGTGATAGATTCGTAAAGTAATCGATTCGTCAAGTCATAGATTCGTAAAGTTATAGATTCGTAAAGGAATAGATTCGTCAAGTAATAGATTCGTGAGGTAATAGATTCGTAAAG